>JAJOOS010081725.1:0-17206 GCA_029582725.1 Solanum chiquidenum | reverse complement strand
ATCAGAACAATCATATATTGATACATTATCATATGAAATAAACTAAACACAGTTATTGTATCATAATTTTAGACAATAATGTTTCCGTACTGTTTCAACAAATTTCAACGATACATTAATCAGAACAATCATATATTGATACATTATCATATGAAATAAACTAAACACAGTTATTGTATCATAATTTTAGACAATAACGTTTTCGTACTGTTTCAACAAATTTCAACGATACATTAATTACAATAATTATATATTGATACATTAACACATGAAATAAACTAGACACAGTTATTGTATCATAATTTTAGCTTGTAACTTTTTCGTACTGTTTCAACAAATTTCAACGATACATTAATTAGAAGAATCGTATATTGATACAGTAACACATGAAATATACTAGACAAAGTTTCATACCTCCTATTATCAGATCTCTTTACTCTTAAATTAAAGCCATGTTTTATTTTGTATTTTGCCATTACAGATATCAGAGTGGTTTTATCTTTGTACAATTGACCCACTTTCACGTCTGTTCTTTTTGTATCAGATATGTAATTCGTCACCTCTAACTCTGGTATATAACACAAATCACCATTTTTTTATTCTACCAAGTTGAGAGCGAGTGTATCATGTTCATCACCTTCAACACAGACGATTGAACCAATTGACACATCAAAATTTTCAATCTCGACAACATCCTTATCAATTGTATCAATACAGAGGGGATACATTCCAAATCCGATCTCGCGTTTCTTCACCTTTACGTACAATCTTACTCTCATATCAGTCCTTATATTCATTGGAGAGGAGTTTTCTTCTACAATGTATCGTATTTCAATATTTTTTCTCGACTCATCAATATTCAACTCAACCGCAATTGTTGAAACTAGGTTCATGAAGGAAACATCTTCACCAACCAATAACCCATCACTCTTGTATCTTTCATAATTAATCTCACTCTCCCAAACTCCAGAATGCCTCAACAAAATTGATATATTCATTACCTATCCGATTAAACTCACTTCAACAAAATTGATTCTCAGTCGAAGTCCTCTTCGTTGAAACAGAGAAGAAGATGAACGCAATTTGAATCTTTCAATTTTGAATTGATTTATTGAAATAGAGCAGAAGATGAACACGATTTGAATCTTTTCAATTCTGATTTGATTTGTTATTTTTGGGAATCACTTTACGGAAACGGATTTGGCGTGATTTATGGGATTCAATTTTTTATTTTCCATTAAAAGCGCAACAAAAAAATATTCAACCTTTAATTAATAATGTATCCGCGCCATATATTTAATGTATCAGTGCTGAATTATTGTATCCGTATTTTAAATTTTTGAGGGATTTCAGTCATTTTAAACTTATAAGGGACAAATGGTCATTTTGTCTTTAAAGTATGTGATTTATGTCCTTTGCCCTAATAATAATAATTACTCATAAAGTACTCAACTTTTCCTCTTTTCGTAACTCCTCTCATAAATAATATAATTCATGTTGATAAAGTATTATCTTTTATGATAAATAAAGAAATTTAATAATTTAAGGTGAAAATCTACATGGTTTGTTAGCTTTAAATTTATTTCTATTCTTTATTTATTTTCTTTATTTGCTATAAATATTCACATTCATAACTCATATATAATTGCCTATTCAATTTGTATACTCTTAATATCCATAACTCTCATCTTTTCATATTCATAACCTCCAAATTATTAATCTTAAACTTTAAGATATGTTTTGGTATTCCTTCATTTTTATCTATATAAATTCAACTTTCTTATTTCATGAAACCCCTACCAAGGTTATTATTATTATTCTATAGCTAAAGTAGATGAAGAAGACTCTTGAGTTGAGAGGATATGGAAGAAGGAGTCTATAAGAACTCGAAAAATTATGTATTTTACTTTTTATTTATTTTTCCATCTATATTATTGAATATGCCTTTCATTTGGTGTTTTTGGTCATATTATTGAAGACTTATTTATAATTGTTGCATTTTGTTACTCATTACATACATGTTTCCATAGAATATTAGCCGTTCTAAAATATCTATAAAAATTCACATGGAAACTAATTTCTGATAAAGCAAAATGACTTTGGATTTTTCATGCCTATATATATATATATAAATATATCTTGCAATGCCGACGTTCACAACAAATTTCTGTAAGTGTTGGAAATTAACTACAAGAAAAATAAATAAATAAAAATGTTATTTTTATTGATGAATCGTTGTGAGTACAATTATGTTGTTCTCTTGATTCTTCTCTCCTAAGCTTCTCCAAGATTCGAAGGGGCCTTCAGTAGCGTACTTCTCGAATTGTTGGATGAACTAGACCTCCTTGAGATGTTGTTGATCTCTGAGAACGTCGGAAAGCGCTTTGTCGTTTCAAGTCGATGTCCGGGAAGAACTTCGTTGATCACTCCTTTGAAGAGCTATGTAGTTGATGTAGCTTTCTCCAATTGCAGAATGCTTGTTGAAGAGTTTTCTTGATGCCCTTAGAATGGAATGTCCATCCCCTATTTATAGTTTTGGGGGTGGACAAGGTTGCATATGATTGACCAAAGGATGTCATTTTGACACTTGTCATGTTGTGATTGGTTCTTGCACTTGATTGGGACTACCACCTCATTTGGACACGTGGCATTACCTTATTGGTCTTGGATGCCTAGTCACTGTGACATGTGGCATGAGTTTGGGCTTCAAGGTGAAATGGACATTGGATTTGAATTTAATAAGATGGATTTATTTATTTGTAAAGCCCAAATTAATCATTCAGCCCAAACGAACATGGATTTAATTCAAATTTCTTATGAATTTAACCCAATACAATTTATGCGTCTACAAATGTCCCTTACTTTGAGACTTGTCGACGTGTAGGCTTGCCGAAGTTTGGCGACAAGACTTGAAATATTCATGAATGTGTTTTCATTTTTTGAGACTTGTCGACGTGTAGGCTTGCCGATAATTTGACGACGAAAGTTAAAGTCTTCATGAATGTGTATTCATTTTTTGAGACTTCTCGATATGTAGGCTTGCCGAATTTGACGACGAAAGTTAAAGTCTTCATGAATTTGTATTCATTTTTTGAGACTTCTCTACGTGTAAGCTTGCCAAATTTTGACGACGAGGGTTGAAGTCTTCATGAATGCATTTTCATTTTTTGAGACTTCTCTACGTGTAAGCTTGCCGAATTTGACGACGAGAGTTGAAGTCTTTATAAATGCATTGTTGAGACTTCAAGAGTATTTGTTTCTTGTCGTCGTATTCTACTAGGCCACTACAAATGATTTGTTTGTAGTAATCTCAAAACAAATTAAAACATTCTTGCTCGACAACCACGTGGCCCCTCTATATTGATTTCAAATAGATGGGTCTAGTGAGTGGTAACAATTTTTTTTTCATGTGATCTTCATTGCAAGGTGTCCGAAAAACAAGAAGATTGATTGAAATTTTGAGTCAAACAAAAAGAATATTATCTTTCCTTTGATATGATTTTGTAAGAATCATTCTTGAAATTTTAAGACTTATTGCTTTCCTTTTGAGTGCTAGCAACTTCCATTTAGATGGGTAAAAATTGATATGATTTCCATCTTTCAATTTGACCAAAGCTTTCCTTGTACAAGAAATGAAAATTGTTCAAAGGAACTTCCATATAAGAATCTCCCATGTACAAAGGATTGATCAGAGAATCATTGAAAAAAAATATTTCTCCTAACCAAATCAACGTGGAACTCCAAATTTGGTGTGTTCTTTTTTCAATTTCGTGCAGTCCCACCAAAATCTCGTTTTCTTAGTGTAGAAATGTCCAAATGATGAGCAGCTTGGTTCGGAAAAAACAAGATTTGTAGCACTGCGACATATCCAAAAATCAATGTTAAACACCTTTGGGGTTAACGGGAATCAATTTTTGAAGTTGGTCTTCAAATCTGAAAATTCTTCTATTAATTATGTGCAATCTCGCCAAAATGTCCTTTCCTTGGTGTAGGAGCATTCAAAATACAAGAGGCTTAACTCTGGAGAAACTAGACTTGTAGTACTACAACATGTCCGAAAATCAGCATGAAAAACCTTTTGTATTGACGGGAATTGATATTTGGAGTTTATCCCCAAATCTGGAAGTTCTCCCCACAGTTATGCGCAATCTCGCCAAAACGTCATTTTCTTGGTTTAGGAGCATTCAAATGATGAGAGAATTGATTATGGAGAAACTAGACTTCCAGTACTACGACATATCCAAAAATCAATGTTAACAACCTTCTGGATTGACAGAAATAAATTTCTGAAGTTGGACCCCAAATCTTGCCGTTCTTCTCACAGCTATGCGCAATCTCGCCAAAACATCCTTTTCTTAGTGTAGGAGCATTCAAAAGATGAGAGGCTTGATTCTGGAGAAACTAAACTTCTATTACTACGAACAAACCAAAGATCAACATCAAAAACTTTCCGGATCAACGGGAATCAAATTTTGAAGTTGGACCCCAAATCTGGCAGTTCTTCTCACAGCTATTGACAATCTCGCCAAAACATCCTTTTCATGGTGTAGGAGCTTTGAATGACGAGCGGGTCGATTCTTAAGAAAACAGACTCTTATTACTGTGGCATATCCAAAAACCCATCTAAAACTCTTCTTGTATTGACAGAAACTAATTTTTTGAAGTTGGTCTTCAAATTTTGCCGTTTTCCTCACAGATTTCTGTCTTCTGGATTTTCTTGTTTCTCTTTCTTGCAGGTAATAGTTGTGCTTGCATCTTTATTTATGTATTGAAATGTTTCTTAAGCACGGAAGATTGATGTTCAAGATCCAATTTGACCGTAATTCAAAGCTTCGTGTTATTGGCACTGCTATGTCGAACAAGATTGTTGTACTGCTGCTCATGTTTGTCATGCCATATTGAAGGGTCATGTACTTACTACATGTGTTATTATCAACCAAGAGAAATTGAAAACTTCATGCAGTTGGAACCGATGGCTCCAATATTTCTTTTTTCCTTTCAGATTTCCGAAAGAGCCTAAATCACTTAGAAGTTGCACTAGTTGTTCATATGATTGGCGTGGAACCACTCATCTCATCCTAGCAATGTTGGAAGAAAACTCACTCGAGGCATTCACCTTCCTTGCAGCCTTGGTAAAGAGAATTTTTCACCTCCATTTTCATCCCTTTTTTGTGGCTCCACGAGAGAAACATTTGGAGTACTTTCATTTCATTTTCGACGAGAAAGCACACGGCGTGAGGATGGTGAGAGAAACACTTGGTGTAGGTCTCCAAACATCAACGAACTAGATTGCGGATAATTTCATTGATCAAGAGTTACTGTGGATTGACATCTTCCTTTCAATTTGGAGAAGATCTTGGACCAATCTTATGACTTCTTGGGAAGTACATGGAGCTCGAATTCCTTACACTTTGTGATTCCAACTTTGCACACCTTTGAAAATATATTTATTTTCCAATGTGGGAGCCACGAAATTGCAATACACTTGATCCAACAGAGATAAAACTCAACGTCTTACAACATGTCAAAGTTTCACATCAAAATTTCTTACATATTGTTCAGAATTAAATTCTGAAGTTGTTTTTTGAATTTTGATATCTCTGTTACGCAGCTTTGCACGATTATGGTAGAAAATTCATCACTTGGAGTAGGAATAGTGAAATCATGAGCTTCTTGTTCCGTTGGAAAAAAAACTCAAATAGCTACAGTCTGTGTAAAAATCATGGCCAGACTATATGGATTAGTACAAATATCGCTTCAAAGTCAGCTCACAATTGTCTTTCTCGGCATTTAAGTTTTTCGCGTCTGTAGTATATAATTCATAACTTAAAGTAGGAGTAATGAAATCACGATTTTCTTTTTTCGTTAGAAAGACTACTCAAATAACTACACAATGTGTAAAAGCCACGGTCAAAGACTTTGAGGATTAGTACAGATATTGCTTCAAAGTCAGCTCACGATTCTGCCTCGCTCAACTCTTCAGCTTTGAGCAACTTTGGGAGAAAATCAATAACTCGGCGTAGGAGCGTCGAAATGATGCGACTCTTGTTCCCTTGGAAGCATAACTCATAGACGTACAACATATGTAAAAATCACGAACAAAAGCATTCCAGATTAGTACATATATATTTTCAAAGTTATCTCAAATTCTGCCTCTCTCCACTCTTCAGCTTCGAGCAACTTTGGGAAAAAATCAATAACTCGGCATAGGCAGAGGCATATCCAGAATTTCGAGATGATGGGTGCATTATTACAAAAAGGTTGATCTAAGATATAAATTTGATCGGTTCAACATTTAGGTTCTTATTACTGAAAATCGTTAAAATTTTAATATTATAGGTCCAAAATTAATTAAAATGTCAAAAGTGTTACCAATAATCATTTAGAGGGGTGTTATCTAATTTTAGAAAGAAAAATAAAACAAGATAAAAATAAAATTCAAATTTCTAACCTCACGCAGAGAGGTGCACCTATATGATACTCCGTGTGTGGGTTCACACATCTATATTTCAATATTTTTTAAAAATATAACACTACTATATATGATCTCGGGAGGGGAGCATGGGTTCACGTGAACCCGGTGACCCCTCCTTGGATACGCCTCTAGGCGTAGGAGCCTCAAAATGATGCGATTCTTGTTCCATTGGAAGCATAAATCATAGACATACACCATATGTAAAAATCATGGCCAAAAGCTTTCCAGATTAGTACAGATATATTTTCAAAGTTAACTCGAATTCTGAAACTATGAGACTCTTGTTTCATTGTGAGGAGCATGTCTTTGGTGTGAAATCTAAATTTTGATGTAAGAGTGATGAAACTACGAGCTTCTTATTTCAGTGTGACGAGCGCATCAAGAACAACACTATTTGTAGAAGTTACAACAAAATTCATTCCAAATTGATGAGAATAAATTTTTCAAGTTGACTATACGCCCAGAATGCCAATTCCTCAACTTTGTGCGCTTCTGGAAAAAAACACTTGTCTCATGAGCTTGGAGTGTTCACATCATGATCTTTGCAGGTACACCATTTCAACATAAGTAGGGCTTTGGCCGGAAGGGTATCCCGATTTGATGTTGTAGGTAAAGATGCCCCTAATTTTGAGTAACTTGAAGCATCAGTGAATTACACAAATTATCTCTACAAGCAAAAAAACTCAAGTTGAATCGCAAGTCGCTTGATCTAATACCAATGGAATTCATCAGCCTGCCGCATATCAAAATTTCAAATCAAAATTCCTTTTGAATTGATTAGATTAATACCCAAAGTAGACTTCCAAATCTAGCATGTTTGATATGCAACTTTTAACGATCATAGTTGAAGACCCATGACTTGATGTAGGAAGTTTACGAGCTTCTTCTTTTGTTGTGGAGAGGGCTTCAAGAATCTTCTCCTTTGCTAATTTGTGACGCATTTGAACTCATGTGCTAGCTACATGATTTTAAAGAGCTAGTGTGATGATCACGCAATGCCACCAAATCTTTTTTTTTACTCATTTGACTGAGCTTAGAGTGATTACTCCAAGCGCCTACGTACCTCGGTGAAGAGGATCAAGTCATATCGTAGTTCAAGATGATGAGTTTTATTTATTTTATTTCAGTTTTTTTTTTGGGTCGTACACAGTTTATCCTCTTGTGGCAGGAGTAACATGCAATTTATGTTCATACCTTAAGAAGCGTAGGCGACCTTCATGGGAAGTATTGCTTCAGAAACTTGGCGTTGATTGGACCAACTCTTACACCGTCTTGGTCTACAATGTTATAAGCGCCACTTGAATATGTTTCCTTCACAACATACGACCCATCCCATTTTGATGTAAACTTGTCACCGATGCGTTTGTTGAGGATTATGGGTCTTCGGACTGCTAAGACCAAGTCTCCCACTTGAAATGATTGAGGTCGCACCTTCTTGTTGAATGCTCTCCCAAGTCGAGCTTGATAACATTCCAATCTTTGTTGTGCTTCCAATCTCTTCTCATCCAATGCCTCCAACTCTGCTAGACGAAGTTGAATGTTACTTTCAGTTGTAAGTCCCTCTTGGATTGCTATTCGCAATGATGGAATTTGTTTCTCCAATGGAAGGACTGCTTCTACGCCAAACACCAATGAAAATGGAGTCGCCTGCGTAGACATACTAAAGGTTGTACGATATGCCCACAAAGTTTCACTAATTCTATCATGCCAGTCCCTTTTATTCTTTGCAACTACTTTCTTTAGTAGGTTACCAAGTGTCTTATTAAAAGCTTCAGCAAGACCATTGGCAGGTGCATTGTACATTGAAGACTTATGTTGCTTAAAACTGAACTGCTCGCATAAACTACTAATGAGTTTATTGTTGAAGGGTGTTCCATTATCAGTAACTATACATCTTGGTATGCCATATCTAAAAAATATGTTTGATTTGATAAAATCAACAACATTTTCCTTCTTCACCTCTTTTAATGGCACACCTTCAGCCCATCTAGAGAAATAGTCATTGGCAACCAAGATATACATTTGACCTTTTGACGACTTTGGAAGAAGTCCAACAACATCAAGTCCCCATGCATCGAAAGTCCATGAGGCTACAGTTGGATGCAGAGCCTCTGTAGATTGATGGATGTAGTTAGCATGGAATTGACACGCTTGACACTTTTTGACATGCTCTAAGCAGTCCATCACCATTGTTGGCCAATAGTAGCCCATCCTCTTGATGCGAAAATGAAGTTTAGGCCCTGATTGGTGTGCTCCACATGTGCCAGAATGCCATTGTTTGTTGAGCTTCTTCTTTATCAAGACACCGCAAGAATAGTCTGTCATAGGAATGACAAAATAGTATTCCCTCGTGAAAGATGAATCGTGGTGCCCTTCTCTTAATGTCTGCTCTTACTCGTGGATCCTCAGGCAGCCTTCCATGTTCAAGATACTCAATCAGTGGTTTTCTCCAATCTTCTTTTTCAACCACTCGAATAGATATATGGTGGCTTTCATTGATTTGAATATCAAGACAACCACAAATAACTAATCGATGACATACGTGCACCCTTGTTGTCTCATTTTCTCCGAGTGCCATTGTTGTGGCCAAGTTAGCCAAAGCATCCGCCATGCGATTTTCTTCTCTTGGGATGTTTTTTTAAGAACACTTGATCAAACCTTTCAAGTAAGAAAGTAGCATATTGGTGATACGACAAAAGATGTTCCTTCTTTACCTCGTAATTCCCCAAGAGTTTATTGATGATCAATTGAGAATCATCGTAGATGTCCAATTGAAGAATCTTCATATCTGATGCCATTTCAAGGCCCACAAACAAAGCATGGTACTATGCGGCGTTGTTGGAAAATGTTTCACCTAGAAAAAAATGAAAATGGTAACATTAATCGTTCTGGAGATATCAACACGACTCCTGCCCCTAAACCACCTCAACATGCATATCCATTAAAGAACATTGTCCATGCCGGCAGCTCTTCAGTAAGAAATGGATCTTCATCATGAAATTCATTTGAAGTTTCCCATTTTCCCGGAAGAGGGTGATCAGCAAGGAAATTAGCAAGTGATTGCCCCTTCACAGCCTTTTGAGATGTGTATATGATCTCATATTGATTAAACAATATAGACCATCTTGATAGACATCCTGAGAGAACTGGTAAAGTCATTACGAACTTCACGGGATTAGCCCCAAAAATTAGCTTAAGAGTGTACGCTTCAAAATAATGCCTCAATTTTTTTATCGCATAAATCAATGCTAAGCACATCTTCTCAATAGGCGTATAATACAACTCAGCACCTATCAAGGTCCAACTTAAATAGTACAATGCTTGTTCCTTCTTAGCTTCATTCTCTTGAGCAAGAAGTGCCCCAAGTGATCGCTCTTGCGATGCAATGTATAGTATCAATGGCTTTCCAGGATTTGGTGCCCCTAAAACAGGTGAATTCATCAAGTATATTTTGATACTTTCAAATGCATTTCAACATGATTGGTCCCAGTGAAAAGGAGCATCTTTCTTCATTAAATTGTTGAAAGGTTGACATCGTCCAGCCAGGTTAGAAATGAATCTCCAAATGAATGCCAAATTTCCTTATAGACTGCGGAGGTCTCTCAAGTTCTTTGGCTCAGGCGTTTTTTTGAATGACATCAATCTTTGCGGGATCAACTTCAATTCCACAATGACACACAATCAAGCCAAGAAACTTTCCTGAGGTAACCCCAAATGCACGTTTGAGTGGATTCATCTTCAAGTCAAATTTCCTTAACCTTTCAAAAATAATTTGAAGGTCTTCAAAATGGTGTTCTCTTTGCTTCGTCTTTACCACTAAGTCATCGACGCAACATTCCACCCTCTTATGAAGCATGTCATCAAATATGTTTTGCATTGCACGTTGATAGGTGGCCCCAGCATTCTTTAGACCAAAGGGCATCACTTTGTAACAATAAATCCCTTTTGGAGTTCGGAATGTAGTGTATTCTTCATCTTTTGGAGACATTCTGATTTGATTATATCCAGAAGACCCATCCATAAATGACATAGCTTCATGCCCAGTTGTAGCATCAACCATGAGCTCAATGATTGGCAGAGGGAAGTCATCATTTGGGCATGCCTTGTTCAAATCTCAAAAATCAACGTAGACACGTATTTGACCATTCTTCTTCTTAACAGGTACAATATTTGAGATCCACAATGGGTACTTCACTTCTCGGATAAATCCAGCTTCGATGAGCTTGTTGACCTCCACTTTAATTTATGTTACCAACTCAGGGCAAAACACTCGTTGTGGCTGCTTTAATAGGACATGTTCCATTTTTTATCCCCAAATGATGAATAACTATCCTGGGGCTAAGGCCCGATATTTCTTTGTACGACCAAGCAAAAATGTCTTTGTACTCCACCAATAACGTGAAGTATTCCCTCTCTTCTAAATCCTAACCCAAACCTAGGAGTAGAGACATGACATCCTTGCTTTCTCAACTGCATTTGAAACTTCGTAAGTCCGTGTATCTTTTCACTAGTGACTTCATCCCTGAGTTCTCCTAACTTCGCTGGATTTGAGAAGTCGTAACCTAATTTTTCAAACAATGTGAAGACCTTTTTATCAAAGTTCCCTTTTATCTTACAAACTTGGGTATTGCCTTTGGAGGGCTCCAAAGCGATAGACGGGACTTGTGCAACTAGTATAGTCATTTTCTCCTTCAAATATTGGAATGTTATGTAATTGAATTCCTTCCTCGGTCGGTGGACTTGTTGAGTACATTCCTCTAGCAATGGTTGACTCTTTTTTTTACGCTCACATGGAATGTAACGAAAAATTGGTTGCTCACTATCAATATTGGTCTGCATGTCTCCTTTAGATGGTGAAAGCTTAATGGAAACCTTTTTCGTTCTCTTCTTAGACATCTTGATACCGGCCCATTGAACTTTACTATCTTTGAGATCAATTGAGTCAGCTTCTATATGTGCCTCCATATTTGATCTTACATAATCTAAATAGAATTTTGCATCTGCAAAATATGACTCCATCTCAGTGAAAGGATTGATGTCTGCATCAATTTTGACTACCTCACCATCTTTCATATACTTCATGCATTGATGCAAAGTAGATGGCACCACTACATTTTCATGAACCCAAGGACATCCAAGCAATAAGTTGTATGATATTTTGGCATCTATAACATGAATCAAAGTGTTTGATTTCACATTCCCAATGGACAATCCTAAGCGAATCTTCCCTATGGATCATTGTCCTCTGTGATTGAAACTTTAGATCGTTAGGTTACTTTTGGACAATTCATCAATAGAGATCTCGAGTTTTTTCAAGACAACTTTTGGCATGATATTCATTGCCAAACCACCATCGATTAGTATGCGATTGAGATATTGTTCCCGAATAGATCCTGCAACAAACAAGGGTCTGTTATGTAGCTTAGACCCTAACAACAAGTCCTCATCTGTGAAGGCGATTGTTGCACAACATGGAGTAACTTTTTCATCAATTTAATGTTCTTGTGTTATTGCTGGATTATGTTCGCCTTTGCTTTCCTTTGTTTCGTCTGTGCTGGAAATAACATGTGTTGCACCAATTTGACTACCGCAAAAGAATTTTTCAGGAAAGAATTCATCCAATGTAATGGGCCTTCGAACCTTTTGCGATAAAGAACCATTGATCTTTGGGCTAGTACAAGGCTTGACATTTTTTTATGGTTGTAGTTGATTCACGTCACTCCTTATTGCTCTTGTCTTAGGAAGTCGTATCCTAAGAACTGTTTGATGTCTCCGCTTCTTATGAGTAACCAAAGTCCAACCATCAACTTCATTTTCTTCGTGGTTGTCTATCTCTAGTGAACCTTCAAGAGTTCTCCTTGGAAAATCAACTTCATTAATAGGCGTTAAACTTCCGAATTGCAATAAAGTGGACCTTGAGCACTTCTTTTGATTTGGTGCTACACTAGCATGATTTGCCTCCGCTGTTTCATCCTGGCCAATGATGATTTTTCCTTCACTTACTAACATCATGATTTTCTCCTTCAAGATAAATCATTTACTTGTCGGGTGGCCAAGGACGTGATGGCACTTGCAGTATCTAGGATCACCAACCTTATTGATTACTTCACGCCTTTTTGATTCAAAAAGATCAATAACTTTTTTAGTTAGCATTTCATCAAGAATCATAGGTACGTCTGAATCTGGAAACGGGCAAACCTTGGCCTCTAACTCCTTCAAGGTTGGACATCGCCTCTCCTCCCTTGGATATTGACTTAGGGCTACCTCATATTTTAGTTTACTCTTGGTGGTGACCTTTACATAAGTTGCTTTCATCGCCATAGATTCCTTAATTTGGATCTTTGAGGTCATACCTTTTTTGATTTTTTCAGATCAACAAAAGGAGATGCTTTCCCATGACTTGCGATGCGCAACTCCATGTCATGCGTTTGTTTAGCAAGTTCCTTAAAAGTTCACGGTTTGATTCCTTGTAGAATGTATAGAAGTCCCCAATGCATACCTTGAATGCACATTTCCACAACAGGTATTTCAGAAAGACGATCCTTGCAATCTAGACTCAATGATCTCCAACGATTGATGTAATCCACCACATGCTCTTCTTTTCTTTGCTTAGTGCCGGTCAACTCTATCATGCTTACGGTTCGACAAGTACTGTAGAAATGATTGAGGAATTCCTTCTCGAGTTGCTCCCAACTATTGATGGACTCGTGTTCCAGGTCGATATACTAGTCGAATGCATTCCCTTTCAGCGAACAAACAAACTATTTTACCAAAAGGTCATCATGTGTTCCAACATTGCTACAAGTTTCAACAAAGAGGGTGATATGGTGCCTCAGATTTCCCTTGCCATCAAATTGTTGTAGCTTTGGTGGTTGATAGTTTGTCGACATTGATAGACAATCAATCCGTCTGGTATATGGCTTGGAGTAATACAATGAACTTCGTGGTGTACCGCCATATTGAGCCCTAATAGTGTTTGTTATCATGTCTTGCAACTGTTGGACAGATAACGCTGCAACTGAAGCAGATTGTTTCTCATTTTGAAATTTTGACTTCGCTAGAGATTCCTCAACGTCCTTGTTTCGCTGATCAAAACTAGGTGGACAAGTGGGGACATGACTTGACTCTCTAGGTGTGAAGGCCTCCAACTTGTTCATAAGTTGAGCAATATGAAGATTTTTGTCGTTAACGGATTTTTTCAAGGCTTCAATGGTTTGCTCCATCATTGCAAACTTCTCGTCCATGTCGGTTGAGTCAGCCATCAAAGCATTGACATTCATTGAAGTTGGAGAATCCATTGAATCTTTAGATCCACTAAAGTTGGAGCCAATTTGAGAAAAATCTCCAAAGAACACGGATGCAAGATTGCACCTAGGTGTTGCAGTTACGACCATCGTATGAGAGTTGTTGTTTTTCATCATCTCCAAAGAAGTGAAGTATTTAGATCCATCAATCTGTTCTTGAACTTACGCCGAGTAATCGGGCCAACATGACTGAGATCAGTAGATACGACACCAGTAGAGTCTCTGTATGAAAAATCACTACTCTTTCTGAAGGCCATTGCAGTAGTTGACTTTGTAGTTTCTGGTTTGCAAGAGAAAGAGATGAAGAGCAGAATCGGTCCCACTAGGCATACCAAATTTGTTCACAACAAATTTCCGTTAGCGATGAAAATTAACTGCAAGCAAAATAAATAAAAGAAAATGTTATTTTTATGATGAATTGTTGTGAGTACAATTTTGTTGTTCTCTTGATTCTTCTTTCCTAAGCTTCTCCAAGATTCGAGGGCCTTCAGTAGCGTACTTCTCGAATTGTTGGATGATGTAGACCTCCTTGAGATGTTGTTGATATCCGGGAACGTCGGAAAGCGCTTAGTCATTTCAAGTCGATCTCCGGGAAGAACTCCGTTGATCACTCATTCGAAGAGCTATGTAGTTGATGTAGCTTTCTCCAATTGCAGAATACTTGTTGAAAAGTTTTCTTGATGCCCTTAGAATGTCATGTCCATTCCCTATTTATAGTTGTGGGGGGTGGACAAGGTTGCATATGATTGGCCAAAGGATGTCATTTTGACACTTAGCATGTTGTGATTGGTTCTTGCACTTGATTGGGACTACCACCTCATTTGGACATGTGGCGTCATCTTATTGGTCTTGGATGCCTAGTCACTGTGACATGTGGCATGTGGCATGAGTTTGGGCTTCAAGGTGAAATGTACCTAGGATTTGAATTTAATGAAATGGACTTATTTATTTGTAAAGCCCAAATTAATCATTCAGCCCAAACGAACATGGATTTAATTAAAATTTCTTATGAATTTAATCCAATACAAATTCTACAGCTGAGTCCACAAATTCTTCTATCATCATTCACATAAAATTACTAAACTATATTTGAACAAAATTGAAACAACATATACAAGAGAAATAACAATGCATAATGACCCTCAAGGTTGTTTTGTAATTTTTACTTCCTTTCCCCTATTTAACCATCTTCATAGTTGTGGTTAGCTGTTTATGACTTGGGAATAAGTGACACAATTCTTGAGGTGTTAGGATATGTTTTGAGGAAAAGTGAAAACTTGAAATTTTGACCAATGTCAATGTTTGAGTTTGGCTAGGTTGAATCAAAATTTTAATGATTCCATTATGGCGTAGTTGGAGGTTCGGCATGATTCTCAAGTGGTATTTCTAATCTTCGGTAGATTTCTTATTTTCTTAAGTTTTGAATTGATCATGGTTAAAATTCAATTGATATTGTCAATAGGTATAAATGTGTTTTATGATCAATTTGCACTACTGTTTTATATTTAGAGGTTTTCGAATAATTTTTTAGGGTTGAGTCTAAGTTTGGATATGTTTTTACGATTGTCATAAGTTGTATCTGGTGCAGGACAAATTCCTTCTTTGCGTTCGCGGGTGCTTGATTGCATTTGTGGAAAAGGAAATTATTGGGGACTGCATTCACAAAGGACCTATCGTATTCGCAAAAAACTATCTTATGATAGTTTGAGGCTTTGCGGTTCAAGTTTGAGGTAGGTTATATTTTACTTTTCTTAGATTTAGCTTGAGTGACAACTTATTGCGTAAAGCATGTTATGAGTTAAGTGTAATGTCTGAATGAAGTATTAATTGAGATGACTTGATGATGTGCTACCCAAATTGGAGTTTGAGTCGATAATGGCATGTAGCTTAAGGAACCTGGTACCTTAAAATCCTAGGTTTATTTCAACAAGGCTCTTGATAAGAGAAAGTCATTTACGTTGATATCCATTTCTAAAAGAACAGAGTGAATCAGAAAGATAAGAAATTAGGTTATTCTCGATCCTAAACCTAACTCCCGACTTTATCAGGACCCGATCTCTAACTCAAGTGGGGTGGGGTAGAGAGGGGTGAGAGTAATAGAGTTGGGTAAGTTGAGGTAAGCAGATAGGGGTGGGTAGATCATGTGAGGATTTTATTTGGGATACGTTGCGTGAATTTTGAAAATGTTTTCTTAAAAATTTTAAGGAAAATATAATGTAAGTTCATATATGGATATCCATATTTTACCTATATTTGTCCAAATTTTTATGTGTTAATAATAAACTGAAGTTCATTTTTGCCCAAATGAAATATTAGTGACCTAAATCATTAAAATATGAATTTAATGGGCTGATTTTATAAATATGGGTCGAAACTGATAACTCTATTGAGGGCAAACCAAATTTTAACAATGTTTTTATCAAATTTTAGAAAATCCTAGTCGCTTGCCCCTTCTATAAAATAAAAATAATGTTTGAACAATCTCTCATTCAGCCATTATAAACGCAACTCAACCTATTGTGGCAGACAAAAAATGCATTCACAACATTGTAGAGAACATTGATAGCCACTACAAAAAAAAGCATATATTACTACAAAATTCGTCGTAGGTAAATATGAAAATTTACGTGGCTAAACACTTTAGCTATGATATTATTTTCCGTAGCATTCGTAGCAAGATGTAGCGTGGCTAATAGTTAGCTACAAACTTTACATGGTCCATGGCTAAGAACAAACATCTATTGCTACAGATTTTTTGTCTTGTAGTTATGTTGGTAAAAATAAATTGCCACAAAAAAAATATTTATAGCAAGTAATTTTATTTCTTTGCCACAACATACAAGATTTGTAGCTATCTACATCAATGTTGCCACAAAGGTATTGCACAGTAGCAAAATATTTAATTTGTTAGCCATGTAAACTTAAATTTTGTAGCTATTTCTATAGCTTAGTCTCGTAGCAATAGTACTCATGTTTAGTTACAAATGATAAAATTCATGGCTATGACATAAAGTATTTGCCACAAATATTTTCTTATTGTAGCTAAAAATTCATATCACTAGCCATGAAGTATATTAAATTATAGCTAAAAATTCACTTTCTACGGAAAGTGAATTTATAGACATTTAATAATTGTATACGCATTCAATAATTTCATTACTATTTAAGAATTTTCGCAAGCTTTGTTAGTCAGAAGAGTTGCATAATGAAGATACAAATCCATTTCAAAATATTTCTCAAGTTATATACAATTGTGTATTACAATTTTGAAAATAGTTACAATATACAATTCTTTTAAGAGACAATCTTGTTTGAATTCAAAGCAATAATCTTTCTTCATCACTTTTTCCACGATCTTCAATTGTACCTTCATTTGATCAACATCATCTTGATTTGTCATTTATATGTTTTAATTTCACTAACATAC
>JAJOOS010081723.1:0-15657 GCA_029582725.1 Solanum chiquidenum | reverse complement strand
CTTCAAAGGTGCTGCCCACAAATTTGTGCTGCCCAAAATGCATACATATACACCTATATATATGTATCCCTCATCTCATTATAAAGTTATACGTACTTTCAATTAGAATATTACCTAAACACCCCATCACAAGCCCTTAAATTACGATCACAACATGATTACCTTTACTTCATTAGATTCTCATTCAACTCCTTTACATTACATTCACATACATGCTATCATGTCAACACTTCAATTCTTCATATAATTCCTTCAAGGCCATAATCATAATAAGATCCATAATTAAACACCTCCACCATAAGTGGATCAAACCAAACAGGAACAATTATATCAATAACATGAGATTAAGCTAACTTACCATCCTCAAAAGCCATAATCAATAACACTCAAGTCCCAACCATTTTACTTACCACAAGAGAGTTCATCCATAACTTGCCCATCAGGCCACAACTCTCAATTCATCCATACATCATCAATTATACAATATTTATCAAGCTTGGTCAAATTACCCTCTTTCCATGGCTATGTTCATCATCCTCATATTCCAACAATTAACAATACAATAACAATGACAATAACAACATTCAACTATACAAGCTAAGCTAAGCGTAAGCCCATAATCAACATGAAGACCAATTCACAATTTTGCCCATTCAAGACTAACACCCCACATTCTTCAATTTAATAACAATTCTTAACAATTCAACATAGATAAATACATATATGAACAGTCCACAACAATCTACCCAATAATCGTCCATCAATTACACAAAATCAATACACCCCCTTTAGGCCAAATTTAGAGAATTTGAGAAGACATGGGTTCATGGGGATGTCTTTCTAAAATCCATTAATAATCGTTTAAAACCTTTTTATGCAAGAACCCACTCTAGAATCGAAATAGGCTTTTGTGTGTATTTGAAAAACCTTGAAAACCTTTTGATTGGGCTCCTTGAAAGAAAGAATAATCAATGATAAAAGATCCCCATACCTCTAAGTTGAAAACCCACGAAAATTGAAGATGAATCACTTGAAATCTTCAACCCTAGCTCCAACTCCTCTTCTTCCTTGAGTTAGAAAGAAAAATAGAGAGAGAAAGACTTTGGAAATTCTAATTTGAAGAATATAGTTATAACCCTCATTTAAATGATCTAATATACCTAAAATAATAAAAACAACTTAAAAATAAATCCCCAAACTACCCCTCACTTAGTTGGACCTCTTCTTCTTTTTACAAGTTATTAATGTATAAAACCCATGTGAGGCCCTACTTTATCCTACTTCATTTTGAGGGGCGTTACACGTGGTGTCAATGCTTTGGGGGTTGGGGGCACAAATCCTGAAGAGATGAAGTTTGAAGCTATGTATAACGAGGAGGTAAATTTTATAGGAAACCAAAGTGGCGGTTGTCGTTTAAACCCGAGGTAGGGTGGTAACCAAGGTTGGGCTAGAGACGAAGGATGGAAAGATCAAGACCGTGAATGGAGGGATCGGAAAATTGGAAGGATGGGGAGAAAGATAGATATGTGCCTCCCCATGAGCGGCAAAAGCTCAAGGATTTGGAAGGTGGTAGGTCCGAGGATATGCTCTCGTGTATTCTAAACAAAGTTGAAGTGTCAGACAAAATGCTAAAAGGCATGAAAGAAGATGTATCTATCTTTAACCAGACCGTCACCTCTCATTTAGTTTCAATCAAACAGTTAGAAACCCAAATGGGTCATATCTCATGTCATCTTAATCTAAGACATCAAGGTGGTTTTCCTAGTAATACTATGGCTAACCCCAAGAATGAGGTTTCAAGGTTGACGTGCGTCGTGTCACGATGTTAACTAAGGCGTTGTTTGGGAGGCAACCCAAAACCCCTTACTTGCTTTTGTTATCTTGATAAAATAATAGTGTGTTATTTGTACAAATTATGTGAGGAAAGTGCTTGAAAAGATGTATGGAGGTGAGCAATATTTCTGCTTGGCGGATCGCCGACAAGTTAGGCGTAACCAAACATTCCTGCCGTTTGATTCAATACATCTTAAAGGTTGAGTCTGTAAAACTCGGCGGAGTAGGAATTTCATCGGCACATCGCCAACCCTGTTGGCGATCTCGACGAAGATCGCCAATCCAATGCCCACCTGAACTGAAAACTCTGTTATATTCGGTGAGAAAATTACATATTCAGTGCTTTGCCGGGAGATTGGGCGAGACCGATTAACATCGCTGAATGAGCAAAAAATGAATGCTCACAAGCCACATGTTTAAAAGATCTATTTCAGTCACTTTCTTTCACTTTGTCCCTTTTACAAACTCACACTCGCACCCTAGTAGTTATATTTTTGGCACGCTTAGAGTATTTTAAATGTTGAATTGTGCTCGGAGTTGGATCACATTGCTACCTAGCACGTCAGTAATATCTAATTCAGCATCAAAGGTTGGTAATCGAACCCCTCAGTTATTCAATAAGAATTTTTACTCATTTGCATGATGTTGAAATGATTGAAAATCGTTGTTGAGTCTCTGAGTTGATGGGATTTCATGTGTTACCAATTACGATTCAATACTTACTGAGTATCTGGTAGAATCCCACTAGATCGTGCATTGATTTGAAAATTATGATGATATGGGTGTGTAAAAACTGTTGCGGGTCCTCGTTGAATTCATGCCTTAGAAGCTTAAACTCCGTTATCAGGGGTTGCGGGGTTGCATTTGCAGGAAATAGGTTGAAAATAGACACGTTTGGTTGTTTGGCGAGTGAGTATAGAACGCCGAACAGCCCGGCGGTTCGCCTAACATTCCCATTTCGCCTTTACTAAATGCTAAATGTATTGATCTATCTGATACTTTCGGCAGTATGTCTGGTGTCGCCAAGTTCACTCGGCGACTCGCCGAAAGTCTCCTACCCCTTTGGCTGCACCCTTGTATCATTTGTGCATCATTTTCTGCGAAGCTGTCTAATTGGATACGCACTTCACCAACTATTTTGGTGAAGCATTTCTGCACCCAGTACTCCCCTGCCGCTGTTTAAATATTGTCTAACTTTGTTTCAAAGTCTTTTACAAAAATGGCTAGACCTAAGGTCGCAGGGAGAGATATGCGACCCCGACATGTAAGAGCATGAGATTTCAAAAGAGATGAAAAGATAGCAAAACTGGCAAAAGAGAGGAGAGAAAGTAAGAAAGTGAGCTCCAGCAGAAGGGTTCCCATTGATCCCACTATTCCTTCATGGAAACGTGGAGTCTACATGGCTATAGAATCTTTTTCGGTGAGCCATGACATGGACAGAATGGGTGCCGCTAACATCGCTGCAGAAGTTAGGACAAATGAACACAATGAGAACTAGAATGACAATTCGGGGACTATTGTCAAATTTCAGGATAATGCATCAGACAACAATGCCTCGACAAATGGAGAAAGCGTGTAGACCGGATCCCCTCTTTACCTCCCTCTCTATTTTTCCTTATTTTCACTGTTGGATATACATCATTTGCATTTGAGGACAAATCCATTTATTTGTGGTGGGGTGAGGCCCACCTTGTTTGCTTGTTTTAGATATTTGGGTTGTTCTATTTTTAATTATTATATATTGTTTTTCGTGGATGCTTGAGCTCACATATTGTCTATGCAACTTCATGTGAACTCTTTGCATCTTTTTGTGATTAGCCATTAATCGAATTGATTCTCTTGTAATGACCATTGCACACTAGAGAAAGTGTGTAGTCTTGTTGGACTTAAGTGTCGATGCTTTGTGTGGTTAGCTTACTTTGAACTATGCATAAATAAACCTAGAATTTTCCCCGTAAGTCTGATTGATTTAGAAAGGTGTACTCTTGAGATGATCTTAGGCAATTTTAAAGAGTGTGAGCCAAATTTGACATATACCTCTTTTGTGACCTACCCGTGAGCGTGTAAAACTATTTTGAACACCCCTTGAGCCTTACCTTTCTTTGGAAGAAACTTGATGAACCCTAGACCTTACTTAATCAACTACTTATAATCCTCTTGATTTGTGGTTTAGTGAATAGTCAACTTAGGCCAAAAGCCTAAGTTCGAGGTGTGGTGAAAAGGAAAAGGAGAAGTCAAGAAGTGCAAGAAAAAGTCTCTCTAACCCATGGTATTGCAAAACAAAATAGGAACTATATTAAAAAAAAAAAAGGTGGAGAAGTTATGGAATAAAAAGTGCAAAAGGAATTAAGTTTCCAAGCAATACATAGTGAGTGAATGAATGGATGACTTAGAAGAACTAGAAGACAAAGTGATAGAGGAAAGGAAAAGGGCATTTTGAGAACACCACATCTCATGAGGATGAAGAAGTCACTGAGCCTAAATGACCATACCTATGCACTCAGCCCCATTACAAGCCTTGAAAAGATCTTTTTGCTCTTGAGTAAGCCGAACCTAAAGTTGATTGGAAAATAAGGGCAAACCTATGGGTGAAATCATGCATTGTGTTCCTCTTTTTGATTCATGTTATTAAATTGATTAACATTTGTCGGTGAATATGGAATCATTCTTTGTGTGAGGGAAATTAGATACTTTCATTCAGCTTGAACTTGCATTAGTACAAAATAATGTGAACATGAGAATTGTTGGTAATGGTGTGTCACAACTTAAATCTTTGAGTACACAATTGAATCTTCGCATAAGTAGTTTGAAATCTTGTTGTGTACATTCATGATTGAGTCTTGTGTAGCACTGTTTGAGACACCCTTTTTGAACAGTTGAACTTGAGTTTGCTTGAAGACAAGCAAAATTTTAAGTTGGGGGTGTTGATGAGTCCACAAATTGGACTCATTTAGGGCTATATTTTAATAGAAATTGTGTCCTCAAATGCTTATATTATCTCAATATCTGATGAAAACCTTTGAGTTTCAGGTATTTGAAGTTTGAAGGAATGCATGGACACTACTTCGTAAAAAGGAACGAAAAGGCTGAAAAGAACGAGAAAATGAAGGCCTGAGGATCGCCAAGTTCACTTGGTGTATCGCCGAAGGGTCTCACTTCGCCTTTTGTCCCAGTGTGCTGATCCTTGAAGGAAAGGATCGAGTCGGCGGAAAAAGGGAGCAGTTGGCGCATCGCTGAGAAGGCTCGCAAAGCTGTACTATGTCGCACAATTACCCAGAAAATGACGATGCCGAAAGATGGTGCAAGACGATGATGAACTACACCAAAGGGCGAATCGTCAAATCGATCAGCAATTCTGACTAATGTCGCCGAGTGATCCGCCGCAGCACAGAGTTTTGAAAACTATAAATACTTGTTAAGAGTTATAGCTAAGGAGAAGATTTTAGCAGGAGATTTAGTATCAATTTTTAGTATTAGATTTCCAATATAATTTTAATACTTTTATTTTACTCTCAAGTTTGTAAGGGTTTGAAGACCTGAAGAAGAAAATGATTTCATCTCTTCCAATTTGGAAGTGGGTCTCTTGGATTCTTCTTTATTTGCTTAAATCAAGACTTATTTCTCTATACCCATTTGATTTCAACATCATTGAAGGTATAAATATCTCTCTCTTGATGTGTAGCTAAAAAAACCCCATTCTTGGGGTGTGATTTAGCAAATATGTGTTGATATTATTGTTGGGTCTTGCTTGTTGATAGGTTAGATTTATTTTAATGGTGATTTCACCTAGTGGTTGTGGTTTAATTTAATGGGTTTGTAGTTTCAAATACAAGGTCACCCATGTGTTTTCTGTTTGCCTGAGAGGGAGGTCGCAAAACCAAGACCGCTAGACTGATGGCCTAAGGAGTGGGTCGACATGAGGTTCAGCCCGAGAGGGTGAGCCTTAGTCCCATATCCTAACACTCAGCTCGAGAGAGTGAGTGACGTAAGGCGTAGGCTGGCCTTCATGCGGAAAATGGGTGTCCGGGAGGAATGCATTTGAAATGGGGTAAGTTGCCCGAGAGGGAACTTATTTCCATCTAAAGCTTAGCCTAGTCAATATTATCTTGCAAATTTCCTATCGAAAGCATGTACCCAACTATTTATCTCAACTTGTATTGCGGTCACACCCCAAGGACTCTTCCCCATACTTGATTTCTTTGTTGTTTTTGTTGTTTTTGCTATACTTGTGACAAAACCCCCAAATTGTTATTTGACACTTTTGTGTCCCCCTTTAATTTACAATGTTTGTAATCGTTAATGTCTTTAGCTACAACTAGTTAGAAATAAATTTTATTTTTCTATTAATTCTCAAGACCACTCCCTTAGGACACAACCCCAAACCTTGGTTGGGTTACTATACTATCACACGATTGTAGACACTTGTAGTGGAAGTTGTGTCGTTGATTATATGAATAGAGAAATTCTAAACATCACGCTCGTTAAACGGTTCAAGTAGAAGTAAATTGGTAAGAAGTAGTAAGCCTCATATTAATCCATCTCCATAAGAGACAATATGAGCAAAAGACATAAACCCTAAATCCCGCAGAAAAGAACTCACTCCAAGGGGTGTGAGGTGGGTATTCAAAAAGGGGAGCCGCAGGTTCTTCCCTTCACACCACGTCGACTTCCTCTTTTCTTAAATTTAGACTTTGATCACTCCGAACTTACACTCTTTTGTATTTTGACACTTTTGACATATGTTGATACTCCATATATTTGGGACCTTCGATAAGCAACAATTTTTCATTTGTAGAATGTTTTTATTCCATAGGATCATAGTAAAAGTTATTTCTATCATTCTTATACCTTGATTTGGGTAAATCTTTTTTTGTCCATATCCTCTGTCATAGTATCTTATTTGTTTATATATTCACCAAATCCTTCTTCATAAAATAAACTTTGATTTGGGCAAGTCTTTTTCAATCATATCTTTTCTCGGAATATCAACATTTTCATATTTCTTTAGATCTTCACCTAATTCTCCATAGTCTTATAAAATTCTACAAAAAATAAATTCACCACAAGTAAATAGTATTTTATTCAATTGTGGTGGTTTGTACTCATTAAAATTAACAGGTGAAATATTGGACCTAACACTCTCTACCTTATTGTTGATGGAAAATCATTGAGTAGAAGACTTCCATTTTTAATAAAAGGCTGAATAAGAAAGAATTGAACTTCCTTGAATTAGTAAACCACCATGAAAGTATGTTCCTTGGGTGCAAATTTTCTAATGTATATTCTAGTAAGAGAAAAAAGGAAAATATATCTCCAATCAACAACATTTAAATGAAATGGCAACTATAATGAATTTTGCTAAAAGAGTAACATTATTTATAGATTTTTATTTCTTTGTTTATATTTATGTGTACAATTTGTCACTTCGTTTGTTGCTAGGATTGTGCATTCACATCCAAAAGCAAGCATAATAGTCAACACTCAAATAATAACCGAAGTATCATAATATGTTGATCGACAGAAACAATGGAATTCAAGACTTAGGAAGGAAAAATACTATTAGCTTATATAAACCTATGTTCTGAGGTATTTCATAATTTACTAGTATTGAAATTATTTGTTTCGTGCATGATTTTTCTCATCACTCCAATAGTTTTGCAATCATTTTTCCCATTCTGCTTGATATTTCAGCGACCCAATTACCTGCACATTAAAAAAAAAATCTTGGAAGGATGATGTGACTAATAGATCTGATGAATCGAATGATGACATGATTGAGCAAAAGGGGATTGAGATTCAAAAGTTTTTACAGGATGAATCTAAGACTATTGTTTATCAGTTGAAATGGAATGATGAATCTAAATTACATGCATGCAAACTAAATTAGAATGGAGGACATGAATATCATAGTTGTACAATCAAATTTGTAATGCCTTTAATCCCTGCTGAATAATTATTGAAGTTTTTTCCATTTTAATCATACCAGCAAAATACTTCATCCCCTACAATTTCAGGCTAATTTTATCGAACAGTGGATATTGAATTTCAATATAATTGTATTTTTCTCTAGATTGTTCTGCAAATGGAATCCCCAGTCCTTACCTTGGCTTTTTTTCTAAAAGGATCAAAGTTCTAAGTTCTAGTAGTGGATTACTCCTTTTTAAGGATGGGAGAATTATTGTGTTTTTAACCCTATAACCGAAGACCACAAACATATCCATCCTCAATAGTATTATCATTGATTTGGTCCAGCTGTTATTATTGAATTTGATCCTCATGGTAATATTTTCTCTAAAATACCTTATTTTGGTTAGCATATTATATTATTTCAGATTTACACATCTCAATCAAAATCCTAAGAGATGCTCTTCTTTAGGTTGTCTTGAGTTAAAGATATATTTGTTATTGGTAGAATTTTATATGAAGGGAATGTCTTACTAGAATACTACATCAAACCATGTGCTTGCATTCAATGTGAAAAATGAAATAGCAACAGTTTTACCTATGTCTATTTAACTCGGATTTACGGTGTTTTAACTCAGATAGAAGATGATTTATGCTATCAAACTTCTTATAATGACTCTGGGAATGTTTTTTATATTAAATATCTATGGAGGAAAGGACATATGTGTGAAGTGTAATGGATGCAAATCTTTCACATAAGAAGTCTTGTCAAGATATCATTTGATAAAATTCCATTTATTAACTATGGTGTTGTATCATGTAGCATACTACCTTGTATTAACAGTTCTAACGACAATTTGGTGACATATTGAAACGATATATCCTTATCACTTGAGAGAGAAGAAGGATGAGACTCTAATGAGTCAAGGACAACTAAATAATAGAGCGGACTCATACCTTACATATACAACCTCATTATGTAACATGAAGTGAAAAATTAGTGCCCTTGATGGTATTTTCTATTGATGTCAAGTAGAAAATATTTTTCGTGTTCTATGTTGAAGCATATATTCTATCCTTTTATTTAAACTTTTTATATTTTATGCTTCACCATCACCTAGGATTTCTAATGAAAGGAGAAAGTGTATGCTTTTACCAAGAACATGCAAAAGGTTTTCTACCTAACAACAATCGAAAAATATCATAAAGGGCACTAATTCTTCAACTCATGTAACATATCGAGACTGTTTTTGAAGGATTTGAATCTTCTCCGAGGATTTCATTGTCCTGTACTCATGAGAGTCTCAACCTTATGATCCCTGAAGTGATAAGGGCATATTCTTTAGTCATGTGGATAACCATAACGTCTTCGGAGACTTAATACAAGGTAGTGCGCTACACGACACAATACCACTATTAATGATGAAACTTTTCTCAAGATTTTTGTTGTCCAAGATTTACGTACACACTACACTTCATGCACATGTCCATTATTTCATATATATATATATAAAAGAGAATCCTAGGCCCGCCTACATGGCGCCACCACAAACCAGGATTCTCATTTAATTTATTTATTTCCAAAACTAGCGTTTCCCTTTCATGAAAAGTTGTGACTTTTATGAAAAGTTGTAACTTTAATGAAAAGTTGCAGCTTTTATGAAAAGTTGCAGCTTTTATGAAAAGGTGTGACGTTTATGAAAAGTTGCGACTTTAGTGAACAATTACGACTTTAATGAAAATGTGACTTTTATGAAAGGTTGTGACCTTTCCGAAGGGTTGCAACATTTCCAAATAGTTGTGACCTTTCCTATAATGCACAATAAACATTTGTTTACACTACCTTTGTTGTGTATAAATAGAGAGATTTCCTCTTTTCAAAACAACGAAAATTCAGAATTTTTTATTTTGTATAATTAAATATTCATGTACTTTGCTCTTGTTGACAAACAACGAAAATTCTAAACTTCTTCTTCTTCTTCTGCATAATTAAATATCCTGGTACTTTTCTTACGTTGAGTGGCTTACTGGCACCATTGCTTATGTTACAGATCCTGGTATGTATTTTTACGGTCAATAATTTACGCTTATATTATTAATGATAAATTATAAGATGTTATAATTTTAATTTTCTTTACATTATTAATGTTTGTTACAACTAATCTTGTATGTAAGATAATATCATGTTTTTGTTTTAATGACTGATAGAATTTAAGTATTATTTTATAAATTTTGTAAAACTACATTCCCGCGCGAGTTGCGGTTAATTTTACTAGTATATATATCCTAGGCCCGCCTACGTTGCGCCACCACAAATTAGGATTCTCATTTAATTTATTTATTTCCAAAACTAGCCTTCCCCTTTCATGAAAACTTGTGACTTTTATGAATAGTTTTGACTTTTATGAAAAATCACAACTTTAGTGAAGAGTTGCGACTTTAATGAAAATTTGTGACTTTTATGAAAGGTTGTGACCTTTCCAAAGGGTTGCAATATTTCTAAATAGTTGTGACCTTTCCTATACTGCACAATAAATATTTTTTCACACTACCTTTGTTGTGTATAAATAGAGAGATTTCCTCTTTTTAAAATAACGAAAATTCAGAACTTCTTCTTCTGCACAATTAAATATCTGTGTACTTCGCTCCTGTTGACAAACAACGAAAATTCTGAACTTCTTCTTCTTCTGCACAATTAAATATCCATGTACTTTGCTTATGTTGAGTGGCTCACTGGCACCGTTGCTTATGCTACAAATCCTGGTATGTATTTTTATGGTCATTAATTTAGGTTTATATTATTAAGGATAAATTATAAGATGTTATAATTTTAATTTTCTTTAGATTATTAATGTTTGTTACAACTAATCTTGTATGTAAGATAATATCGTGTTTTACTTTTAATGACTGATAAAATTTAAGTATTATTTTATAAATTTTGTAAAACTACATTCCCATGCGAGGCGCGGGTAATTTTACTAGTATATATATATATATATATATCCCCAAAGTCATTATAAATAATTACATAGCTTCACTCATATTCTATTGTGATCTCATTTTTCACATTAAATGTTGGTACATCATTTGATGCTATATTCCAGTAAGTCATCCCCCTCATATAATATCTCCCACCAATAATAAATGTATATTCTACTCAAGATAATTTGAGGAAGACAGCCTCCCATAATTATATTGATATGAGTAAATCTCAAATAAGTGAATTGGATTATTAGGAGGAGGGACTGCAGTGACAATGCAATAATATGATTCAATATTATCCTAAGGATCAAATGCAAGAACAAAAACTGGAACAAATCCATGATAATGTTGATGAGGTTGAATAAGTTTCCAATCTTCTATTGCATGATTACAATCATAATAATTCTCGCACCCGTGCCAAAGATATAACCTCCCGACGGAACTTAGAACTTTGGAACTTTCAAGAAAGATATAAAGGAAATGACATGAGACTCTATTAGCAGAACGATCAAGAGACAAAAGAAAATAGGACTAAATTGAAAATCCTCATTTGATATTTGATAAAAATAGAGTGAAAATTTATTACATGTAGTTCTTAGGTAATATGATAATAATGGACTAACTATCTAATGATTCCCTTCTTTGGAGATTGCCCGAAATATCATTAATGATTTAGAAGGGAGGAAAAACACTGCATGTTTATTGACTCATATTTGTTTTCATGTCCTTTCTTCAAATGTAGTATGCAGGTAATTTAGATTCTTCATTCCATTTCTGTTGATAAGCAAGAATCTTAAAGTCGTCCTCTGAAAACTTGTGAATTCCACTATTTTGTTGTTCAGTCATATAATTATCCAATTCATCAGAGCTATCAATCATGTTGTACTTCTAGAATTTCATTCATTTTTTCTAATTCACAAGAAATTGAGTTGACAAAAATATGAAGAAATTGGGGAAATGGTTGCTTTCTCTAACGACAAACAGAAAATTGTCCAAGTTTCAAGTCATTCTAATACTTCTTTCCTTATAAACTATTTACCTTACAAAATAGAAATTATTTTCCAATATTCAATAGTTCTAATGAACTTAGTGGGGGAAAATAGTCATCCTTTAGTGCGTATTTACAGTTATGTTGTCTATATATTAAGTAATGAAATACCTCTGAGCATGTGTTTAAAAAAGTTAAGAGTTTCCATTCTAACTACACATATTTTTGTATGTGTTTGAGTCTTGAGTATTGGTCAGCATTTGGTTATCATTTCAAAATCTTAGAGACAAATAAGCTAAGTTTAAGTTCATTAGTGATCAATCACATTCAAGCTAAGTTTGAGTTTTGATTGAAACTATAGTAGTAATTTATAAAATTGAATGGCATTTAAATTTCAATTATGTATTTCCTTGGAGAAAAGTTAGAAATCCTAACTAGGGACAAACTCTATTTTTCACTATTAATAAAGAGGTTCTCTTCATTGTAAATTAATCATGCAAGACAAATAAATTACTTCTCTCTTTTCTCTCTACTTTATTCTTCTTCGGTATTTTCCATCATTTTGTAGTAATTTTATTTGGTGGGCGCTTTCCTTTTTGGTAAGATTTTAAACTACCAATATTTATTTTCATCAATTTTTTATCGTGAAAAGATAGTGCCTTTCACCAAAGAGTTGCAACTAAGATATTATTGACCGAAATAAATTTCTAACCATGATTTATGTAATACATGCATTATATATTTGATTTCAAGAATATATTGTAATCCCACAATCTTTAGAAACATATTATCTTGTCCATAACTATAGGAAAAATATTCTCTCTTCCTACTTCTTTAACTATTTGCTTGCATCTAAGGAATCAAAACTCTTTACTTTATAAAAGTGTTACTTATGAAACTTGTTTTTCTTATTTCTATTAACAAAATCATTTTTTCACATTTTTAAGGATTTAATTTATAATTTAATTTTTTAAATATATTTTTTATCAATTAAATTTGAACAATTAAAAAGAACATGCTTCTCAGTACCAAAGTGAAAAATAAAATTCATTGACCATTGCAATTGAATTTAAAAAGGAAAAAAATAAGATAGTGAAATATATTATGAAAAATACAAAAAAAAGAAGAAGCATACTGGTAGTGGTCGGTGTGTCCTGTTTCTATTGTACCAAACCATTATGGAAAGGCAAAGGCGGTGTTCCTCCTTAAATTGAGTAATAAATTAAGACGTCACTCACTCTTCCTACTAAAATATTAATATTTTTCGAAATTTATATTAAAGTTTAATTATTTTAGATTCGTATTAGATTGGATTCTATTTGGCGTTACGGTTTTTTATCAAAATAATTCATGTCCATCTACTGCATCATAACATTAGTAAATTAGTATTCTCTATTAAAATAAAAAATGCTATTGTCATGCATGATTATTTATGTGCTGACATTCCATTCTCTTGCATGGTGAACATATATATCACTATGAGTTATGTGCAATGTCGAAGGCTGGCACAAATTGGAGGAAGGTTTCAAGACCACTATTAACGAGAACGATACAATAGTCTCAGCTTGAAAGTAACGAAGGGTGGATCTTCACAAGTGAACAATTAGATATGTATGCTCAGACATTTTAGTTAGAGAGACTTAATATTTAATGTAAAAGCATTTCAGTTTAAAAATTGTACGTTGATTCTTTCTTTCTAATTTTAATTTTTCTTGCATTGCATATGACAATTTGCAAGCCTATTTTACATTATGTATAAACCTTATTAATAAATAGGAAACCATCTAATGTTATTCTTCTCTTGGCACATTAGTTTCGAATTATATTGTTCAAATATACAATATAGTTTGATGCGGGACAAAAATTGCTTTACTTTTTACCAATGAGCATTTCTTCAATTTGTGGTACAATTGCAACTTTTTGACATTTATGACAGGACTATGTATCATTCAAAATATATTTCATTAACAAATGCATAAAGAATAGTGTAAATTAATTTCATTAACATTATCTCCTCGTTAATGATTTGAGACTCATTACTTGCATATGTTTGCCATGTTTTTGTCACGATCTGATTTCTCGAGTCACTACAACCCATCAATAAATAATCCAACTTGTAACCCATAACATCATGTAATGGATATAAGGTTAGAAACATTGTGGAGGCAGTAAATTAGTAACAGAACCAGAAAAAATAATGAAAGCAAGGCAAAAGATATATACACAATAAAACCCTCCAAAAACCTGGAAGTCACAAGTTAAGAGCTGTCTAAAAAAAAAGAGTACAAGTTCCAAAAGTGGACCCAAATACAAAACTTGTTCCAAAAAGAAAAAGACTAGCTAACAAAATTACATGTAGAAGCAGGCAAGTCCAGGACCCCAACTACTGACCCTTGCCTCCAATCGAAGTTGGAACAGGCTCGAGTAATCAACGATAGTGTAACATCCGGCAATTTGAAATAACGATGAAGAGGCTAAAAATTGGAATTTATCATTTTTGGAAGGAATTCAAAAATCTGGAAATTTGGTTAAGTATGGGAAAAAGTGAGTTTTGGCCAACTTTGAGCAGTCATAACTCCTAGATAAAGATGATTTAGGTGTAGTTACAGCTATTTTTGTGAAGCTCGTGGAATGATCTTTCCAACGCCGTCGAGTTTGCTCTATTCCGAGTTCGTATGAGTGGCTTATGCCCTTTGGAAGTTGGGCAATTGGCAGGGAAATCCGTCCGGAAATTTTAAGGGTATTTTGGTCTTTTCCCCAACCAATTCTTTTGGGTATATTAGTGTGTTAGACTGATTTTTTTTATCAGTTCTTCCCATTTTAAAGAGTGAAAGTTAGGGTTTGAGAGTGAAGAGGAGAAGAAGAGGAGAAGAAGAGGAGAAAGAGAAGATCAAGCAAGGTTTCGTCAAAAGATCATCGTGGATATCGTCGGGGGTGATCCCTACTAGGTATGTGAGTTTGTAGTGTTGGGTTGGTTCTTTCCCCCACACGCCAAGATCGTTTTAATTTCGAGAAAAGATTTAGTTGTGTTTGTTGAAGTCTTGTGGTGATGTTTGTTGAAGTTGTAGTTGTGTTGTGTTGAAGTTCTTGTTGGTTTGGTGTATGTTTCCGGTGAAGTTTTCGAGTTAAATCTTGTGTATGTTGAAGAGTCTTTATGATTCTAAGTGTTTGGGGCTGGAAACCTTAAAGTTGGTAAGGTTTAGAGTTGGAGAAAAGAGGGAGAAAAGTCAAAGTTTTCTGGGAAAAGGGCTGGCACGTCGCGCCAGCCAGCGCGCCCCAAAAGGGACTCTGAAGTCCAGCCCTTGGGGAGGCGCGCCTAGCAGAGCGCCAACAGGCCCTCTCTAAACTTCGAGGGCTGGCGCTCCGCACCTTGCAGAGCGCCAAGGACGCCAAGTTTCCCCTTTCATTCCCCACTTTCTCATTCATGTTCCATGGTATTGTAACTATGTTTCATAGTTGTTTCCAACACTCCAAAGTACGTTTAAATGTCAAGAACTCGTCCATAAACATGTGATTATATACCTTGAATCCATAATCCAATTCAAGGCGAGTTAAGATCAAGTCAAGTGAAGTTAGAAGTCAAGCCTAGAAGTTAAGAAGTAAGTCAAAGCAAGTTTTCAAAGTTGGTCAAGAGTCTTTATTGAACGTCTTAACTTCATTTAAGGCTCAAGTTTCAAGTCAAGTAAAGAGTATAGAGTTTCAAGTCAAGTGAAGAGTATAGCGTTTTAAGCTAAGTAAAGAGTCTCAAGTTTCAAGTTAAGTCAAGAGTTTAAAGTTGAGATCATTTCTCAAAAGCTATTAGGGAACTAAGTATTCCCAAAGAAGTTTATAAATGTTTTCACATTTGAGTAAGAAAGGAACTATGATTCCAAAAGAGCCTTTGGGCTAGTTTTCAAGAAAAGGGAACATCGATTCCAAGTGAGCCTTCGGGCTAGAGTTTTGAGTAATTA
>JAJOOS010081721.1:0-12570 GCA_029582725.1 Solanum chiquidenum | reverse complement strand
TGGAAGGTGAAGTGTTTTATTTATGAAAAGAACATCATTCAACAATTTTAAATGTTCCAGACACTGTAGCTCTTCAAGATTGTTGATACCACCCTTGTAAGCACCAAGAAAAGCCGCCATTTGCCCTCGAATGCTCAATTTTCTTACATTACACGCCTTTGCTAGCACATCTTTCTCACAACTTTCTGGCGCAACCATAGAAAGAGTCTGTAGACAAGAAGGTTTACCTGTGGTGGTAGTCGGGGATGGCAATTTTGCAGGTATGTTGGTGTGGAGATGCCTCAACTGTAACAAGTTCCATATTTCTGCTTTTACTTCAAGAGTGGGCTCTAAGGTACTTGTATTAAGTATTAGAGTTTGTAAATTCCAGAATTTACCAAAGGTAGGAGGGAGGGCCTTAAAGTCACCTGAGATAGCAATATACCTCAAATGAAATAATTGGTTGAAGTCTTTAGAGAAAATAAACTTGAGAGATTCAACATCCAAGACTCTCATAAGTGGAAAGGCTTTGTGAATGAGTTTGATTTCATTAGCAGACAACTCAATTGGTTTTTGTTTTGAGGAAAAACAATAGAAAGATCTGACATGTTCTGCAACAGGAGCTGTGGAGAGAAAGTCAGACAGATTAGATGGTTGAATACACAATCGACGGCAAGTATCTGGGTCCAGTTTAGATTGATCAGGTTCTTGAAAAAGCCATTTGTTACTAGCCTCCTTTTTGCAGAACTGATACAACATGTCGTGAAGACGACATGTTTTTATTTGACCATCAGACCTCTTTTGCATTATTATTACTAAATTTCTGTTGAGAAGATCGGTCAAATAAAACTCTGCTATCTCCTCTAGAGTGAACTCAGGCTGCGGCTTTATCAACCCCTCTGCTATCCACAAACGAATCAATTTCCAACAAGGGATATCAAAGCCTCGAGGAAAGACACCACAATACAAGAAGCACATCTGCACCTCTTGGGGCAAATGATCATAACTCATCTTCACAAATTTCAAGCAGCTATCTTCGGTATGCTCACCAAAATGTTGCACCACATTTCTGTCAACTCTTTCCCAATCTTTTTTGTCCGAACGACCTCTTAATGCTCCTGCAATCACCACCACTACAAGTGGTACTCCACCACATTTTTCTGCAATTTTGTTCCCAATTACCACCAATTCATTTGGACAACTTCCCTTGCCAAAAACTCTCATTACCAACAATTCAAAACTTTCTTCTTTCTCCAAGAATTTCAGCACATGAGGATCTGGATTGGCAAATTTAGCAAGACGTAAGTCACGCGTGGTCATCATAATCCGATGACCCTTTTTGTTTTCTGCGAAAACTTTCTTTACATGATCAATGACTTCGTCTTCCCACACATCATCTAAAACAATGAGACATCTACCTCCTTTCTTGATATAACCGCCTATTGCCTTAGCCAATGTGTCCACATCATCATTGAGATGATCTTCTATGCTTTTTTTGAAGAATTTAAGAATCCTAAGATAAATATCCTTTGCTTTGCATTCCTTACCGACGTAAACCCAAACAATGCTGTAAAATTCATATGTAAGCTTAGAATCATTATAGATTTTTCTTGCCAGTGTAGCTTTTCCAAGTCCGGGCATCCCCACCACTGGGATAATATCCACACTTTCCGTCGGTCCTTCAACAAGTCGCTTGATCACTTTATTAGCTTCGTCATCAAACCCGACCACTGCATCATTCTCCAATGAAGGACCCTTTTAAACATGTATATGAATCACATCAGAAAACAGAATAGCTGATCTTTACAAGTTATACATCTAAAGTAAGTCACATTTTATTAGAGCTGAAAGTGACTCATACATACCGCTACTGTTACACAAATGACTCATATATACTCTTTCGACTAACAAAAGTGAGAAAAATTAAGTTTGAATCAAAAAAATTATCCATGTAGTGGTATATTTGATTATTCTCACACATTTTTATTTTTTTTATTCAATACTAATTTGAATTTATTATGTTGATGGTAAAATTTATTTATTTTTTACCAATTTTCTTGTATACTTTATTATAGATGCCAAAAAAAAATTACGCATACAAAATCTAAATTACAATAGAGCCAAAAATAAATTATTTTAAAGTTTTTTCTCTTTTTCATTCATAGCTCTTTCTTTTTATTTCTCTTATCTTTATCTTTACACTAAAGAATGAAAGAAAAAAAAGATACAAAAATAAGAAATTCTAATGATATCAAAGAAGCCAAAAAAAATTAAAAAATTATTGCGCAAAGGAGTGACATAGAAATTTCTATATAAAAGGTATTCTATTTCCTTCAATTTCACCTTAGCTTTTGTATTGATTATATGAATCATTAAAATTGTCCAGACTTTCCCTATCGATTTTGGCCAAAGTACCCAAAATTCATTGACCAAATCGGACACGAATCCCACATATATACCCACACCCATGTCATGTCGACACGGGTGTGGCACCAAAAGTGAAGAGTCTGAGCAACTCAAGTGGTAAATACTTCTTCATCATTAATCAAAGGTCTCAGGTTCAAGTTTGTCATGTAGGGCATGTGTGTCTACTTGTTCAATTTTATACAAGTTGAAGTATCTATTTTTGCACACCAAAATTGAATGACAAAATATGAGTTGAGTCCAAATTAAAAGACATATTTATATATTATATATCAAATCTAATTATTAGAAAAAAGGTTTGATATACTTCTCATAGCTCATATGTATCCTTACTATTACACAAATTGCTCACATATACCATTTTTCTCTAAAGGAAGCAAAAGAAGTTTATTTTGCTTTTTTTTTAAAAAAAATATATATTTAAAAATAATTCATGTAGGAGTATATTTGGTCCTTTTCACATGTATTTTTTTTACTTCTTTGATTCAATGGATAATTTAAATTTATTATTTTATTGATCAAATTTATTTTTTCTAATTTTCTTATAAAATTTATTATAAATACCCTTTTGTTTTACTAATACAAAAAATAAATTAAAATATAACAACAAAAAAAATATTTTTAAATTTTAATATAGCCACAAAAATATTAGTTTTAAAAAAAATCTTACTTTTTCTCTTTTTCCATTCACACTTATTTCTTATATTTTTACATTAAAAAATAAAAGAAAAACGAAAATAAAAATAAAAACTCAAATAATGATAATGATAATCAACCAAATCAAAAAATAATTTTTGAAAAAAGATCATATATATCCCTACATGAATTTTTAAAAAGTTAAAAATAAAAAAAAATTAAAGTTATATTTTTACTTCCGTATATGAAAATGATATGTGTGAGCCCTTTATGGAAAACACTTTATTAAAGTTTCTAAAAAAATATTCTTATGCCACCTCACTGTCTAGTATATTCTTATACTCCCTCTGTTCTATGTGGTATTTTTTAGATTTTGAGATTTAAATAAATTTATTTTTTATCGTAAGTTTTTCATAAATCTTTTAAATATTTTGAATTATTAATTATTATGACTTATAATACTTTTTACGTAATTTATAAATATATAAATTTCATAAAAAATGAAAAGTGTCATATAAATCTAGACAGAAAGAGTATTTTTTCTTATCCCAATTTCACACCACTTACCCCTTCCCCATCCCAAAAAAAAATTCAAATCTCAAATTTTGACTTTAGGCAACACATTAGTTGTTAACAAGAAGTTTGAATTATACCTGAGTTACTTCCCCTTTTTTAGTCTTGGAGTGTACAGTACGTGGCTGCAAACCAGTTGTATGAGCTGTGTGAAGCTGTGGGACCTGAGACGACCAGGTACTAAACTCATATATTTTCCTTTGTGAAATCTACTCTTATGACATTTGTCTAATTTTTATTTGTGCTGTTTTTCTTTCATTTATAACGATATTATCGGCATATCTTGGTGTCTTCAATTATTTTGCTTTGTGTGATTCTTGGTGTGTTTTGTAAGCGAAATCATGATATATCAACATGCACCAAGATCACTCTTAAATGAAGTGTTGTGGTTGGGTTTATCAAATACTTGTTTACTCCAACATGTCTGTTATACGTGTAAAATTAGTTCATTGAAATAATTTCCATCTCACAAGTGCGTTCTGTATTACTAAGTCATGTTCTAGAGAAGATTGCACTGAGCGCTATCTCTAGTTCCTGATTTACATTCAGTGTCTCTGTTATCATAAGAAATTCAGGATCTGACTTGGTTTTGAATGTCGAATTTTCTATTTGGAGACTATGTAACCAAAAAAAAAAAGCCCTGTGTCATTCAATTGATTTGAATCATTGTGCCTGTGGTTGAATGGGCCTAAGTGCCCACCTATCATAATCAGTATTTATCTGAAGGCTCCTTTCAGGGGATTGAAAAACGGGGGTTGGGGTGTGTGTATGTGATGAATCAAGTGGTAGTTGTAGGAATGCATACATTCAATGTTGACAGAAATGTTTTCCTTCTTTAGATGGGATCAACCAAGGATTAATTTTCAGAAAATGATGCAATATTTATATCAGAAACAAAGGATTCACTTCAAGTCACTAGAATATACTAACAGACCTGAAAGCAATGTTCATCTAAGTTGCTTGGACTCAGGTGCGGGTGTCCGATATGGGTGCGGATCTAGAGGTTGAATCCTCTAAATTTTAAGATTTGGGGGTACGGATCCAAATATGGATATGGGTGTGGGGATTCGGCTAAAAAATTTAAATATTTAAAAATAGAGTTATAAAATCTAAATTATGAGATATTGTGTGGAGAACTTGAGAAAAAATATTGATCAAGAGGAGAATCCTGGAAGGAGATAAAAGAAAAGGGAGTGACAACATAAATTTGTATATACAAGGTATTCCATTTTCTTCAATTTCACCTTAGTTTTTGTCCTGATTTCCAAAATCATTGAATCTGCCCAGAATTTCTCCCTTGAATTTGGTCAAATAATCCAAAACTGGTTGACTAGATCGGGTATGAATTCCACACCCACATCTCTACCTTCCTATTAAAAAATTGTCGCACGTTGGTTGAGGGAATGGGTTATTTCATTCTTACCCTCACTCACTTCATTAGCTAGCTTTTATGGTTGAATTAGATTCAATATCAATGTTCTTAACATGGTACCAGAGTTAGACTTAGACCTATCCCAATTCTTGTTTTACCGAATGTTGGGCCCCCATTTATATTGTCTAAAGTTCAGAAATCCAGCCCCAAGCGTATGAGGGGTGTTAAGGGTACCACATTGGTTGAGCAACTCTCACCTCATGATCTAGCTTGCGAGGTTGATTAGACGCATTACCATTTCCTCAACAATAATGATAGGTGACGTGGTCAATGTCAACTTAGTAGAGGATACTGTGTTGCTAGGAGTCTATGCATTTGTTTCTCTACCAATGAGACTGTCAGCTTGCTTACCATACAGAGAAATAGCAATTTTTGCTCTGTGATATCTGATTGTTGGTGATCATGACTTAAGGACGGACTTGATTCCTGCTTATGTGCGTTTGCTGCGGGATAATGAAGCGGAAGTGCGTATAGCTGCTGCAGGGAAAGCCACAAATTCAGTCAGATTCTTAGTCCTGAGCTTTCTATACAGCATATTCTTCCGTGTGTGAAGGTTGTTTTATTTAGGAAAATATGATTTGACTGGTTTAAGAGTCGCCACTTAATTTTTAAGAAAAATCAAGAAAACTGTTATTTTCAAAAGACTAAAACAGGAATCTAATGAAAACTTGTAAAGGGGTTCGAGGTTCTTATTAATATTATAGGAAGGTTTTAAAGCACCTAGAATATCCGCTAATGTGGTTATCCGACGATTAATTTTTTTTTGCTAAAACAATTTAACTTAGCTTGAATTACAAAATTATAGTTAGAGCTATTTTAAAAGGAAAGGGGGAAAATAGAAATACTAACTAAGTGAAATATTTTTTACAAAAAAAACTATTCTTTTAAGTCTAATTAAGGGTGATCGATTTTAGCTAAATTGATAAAACACAACAGGCGTCTTACGGGGATTTGAACTCTTCGACCTTAAGATTAACGACAAATACTAACAAGCAAAACAAACACAGTAAAGTAAAAAGGCAAAGAGGGTTGGACCCAAATCTGATTTCTGTCCGCCTGGACCAGTATTTGGGCCCATTTTTGTTTTGGGCCTTCGGCCCATTTGAGTTGCACCTGTCCTAGACTAACACAAAGTAATCATTCTTTCTTTTGGGCCTTAGGCCCAATTTTCCACCTGTCCTAAAAACTAACAAAGTAATAGCAAAATTTAATGACAAGGGCTTGGACCCAAAATAACAAAATACAAAAAAAATGAAAGGTGGGCCTTTGACCCAATCTTTCCAAATTTTGATATGTTGCATATTCTTTCAAGCTCCGGGACCTGTTCGCCAATTTTACTATCTAGCTGACTCGGATAAAAGGGGATATGGGCCTCCGTGGCCCAAAGGAAAATGCGAGAATAGAGTCCGTGAGGACCCGGACAAATTTCACATGCAAACACGAAAATGAGAATCAATAAGTAAGAGTTATGAATAATATAAGAAAATTTATTATATTCTAATATTTACTGCACTACCATATATTACACTACTATATTCTAAAATCCATATACTACCGTATTATAAGACTACCATATTTTAATATTTATTATACTCCCATATTCTAAAATATATATATATATATATATATATGCTACCGTATTTTATTGTTTATTAAACTACCATATTCTAAATTTATATACTATCGTGCTCTAATATTTATATACTACCATATTTTATTATTTATTAGACTACCATATTCTAAATTTATATACTACTCTATTATGAATTTATATACTACCGTGTCCTTAAATTTATACACTACCATATTCTATTATTTGTTTACTACCGTATTTTAATATTTTACATACCACCATAGTTTAATATTTATATACTACTGCATTCTAAAATTGATATACTACCGTATTTTTAATTCAAGGAAGAGAAAAAAAATAAAAAAATAAAAATACATTAGTTTGACACAATGACAAATATAAATAAACTAATATTTTCCCCTCTTTTAAAACTAACAGTGATCCCAAACAAAAATAGAAAAATACATCACATGCTCTCCTATGATTAAACCAAACAGTGAAACAAGCTATGTAATTCTAAAAAAAAAAAAAAAAAACGTAAATACTTCGACATACGGTAATGGAAGTAAGCTGTCTAAGAGGCAAAAATTGAAATCAAAATATACTATCATGATCATTTAATACCACCTTAATGCTTGTCACAGTAAACAAAACACTTACGCAAAATTTGAAAATTTAAGTAAAACCCACACAACTCAAGGAACTTTTCAAAAAGAATAGAACCCTTCCGTATAAAAATCTCTCAGATAATGCTACTGATTTCTAGCGTGTGACCCGATCATTTCATAGACACCTTTTTTAAAAATAATAAGGAAAGATATTCACACAATAATACCCCATCAAATTGCAGACAATATTGCCACAATAGGAAACACATATGCGATATTTGTAAGAAATTGTAACCTTGAACATTTAACAAATGATAGGGGAATCATCTAAACAACATATTCCATCATGACAAACACAAATAAAAAAAAAACAAATAGAAACTCAAAAAAATAAAAAAAATAAAAAAATGGGCAGCTCGTGATCCCAAACAAATAGCCGACCGAAAATCACATACAGTAACTCGGAATGCGATTTAATTTAAGCTAAACATTAACACTAAACATTAACACGATGGATTTGGAATCGAAGGTTAATACCGTAAGTGAAGACGAGATCATAATCGAATCTATGAAACTAAAATAGGCTTAAACAACTTCCTTTATGTTCATAGCAAAATGGTACACAAACTAGGATGAAATAAACAAGTCAAGATAACATTCGACTACCGAAACTTTAGGAATCTAACGAGAACAAGTTATAAAATAACACAGAGACAATCATTAAGTTGATTTAGATGTTGAAAACTAAAACACCATTAAAGACACTTAAATATAGACATGGAGCAGCAGAGAATCAAATAAACCAAAATTAAGAAGAACAATCACCTCTTTCCGGGCTGCGACTAAGACGAGAACGAGCAGAGACGAACTTCCACGACCACAAAATTTAAATCTCGAGCAACTGACCGCGAAGTGCAAACTAGACTCGAGCAAAGATTCTCTCACGACTTGGAATCAGCGAAACTGTATGAAATTTCTAGAGTATAAGAGTGATTGTTCAAAAAAAAATATCTAACTTTCCTTTCAACTTTTCTCCAATATATTTTTTCTTTCTCCAAAACCCCCCTTGCAAATGAACAGAAAATACATTTATATAGGGAGCAATTAGGGTTCCAATTTTGGGGGGAAATGGATTGGAAAAACGAATAAGACAAGACCCAATTCAAAATTCAAAATTCAAAATTCAAACTCCCAAACCTTTCACCATTTAAGGAGGACATACTTTTCTGAAAATTAACCCCATTCCGAAAGAGGAAATGGGGACAGCCGCGTGCCTGCTGCGATTCGTACGAGTACAGGGCTTTTGCTGCTGGGTTTCACGTTGTGCTCCTTACTGGAGGAGGAAGAAGAACGAGGAACATATGGGTGGGGTCGGTTGGTGTTGGATTGTTGCTGTACGTTGTATGTATATTGGGTTGGGTTATAGGGGTTATTTTAGAAGAGGAAGTGGGCTGGCAATTAAGGGGGATTTGGGCTGAAAATGGCCCAATTTGGTACTTTAAAAGGTTTAAAAAAAGAGGTACAAGGAGAAGGCTAAAATCGTTAATAAGGTATAACCACATTGAATTTAATTTGCGACTTCGGCTAAAGTCTAAATAAGATGAATTATCTAATTAGTTAGCAAACTTCTTAATTTTAACGACATTAATTAATTTAACTAAAACATAATTAAATTAGATGCAAATTAATTAACTCGAAATTACAACTATAACTTAGACCAAACTAAATTAATAAGATATTTAACTTGAAATGTGAAATCTTTTGGGATGATTATTAAATATTTATAAAAACATACTAATAATACATACAATTATATAAAGCGAATTTATTATTCAAAAGTTATAAAATTGACAAGGCCATTTTAAAACTGGAAAATTGTAACTATAAGTTAAGTTAAAGTAAATTAATAAAATACTTAATTAAAATGTAACATCCTCAGAGATGATTTTATAAAACATACTAATTAGGTGAAACACATTTATTATCTAAAAGGTTATAGCAATGACTAAAAATCATCGTAATCTATAAAAACATTTAGAATTTTTTTTTATTTATTTATTATTATCTTGTTTTATAAACTAATTAATTCAAATCGCTCGAAATTAAGAAATTTGAAAATTAATTCCGATCGTGAAGGGTCAAAATTAGGTGTCAACAAAGGTAATTACATCTTAGTTTACCTGTTAAGGAACTTCTAATTACAGCTTTTGTTCCAACTGTTCCTTATATGTAATTGAGTTTTTAAATGTTATAGGAATTGTCATCCGACTCATCGCAGCATGTTAGATCTGCTTTGGCTTCTGTTATAATGGGGATGGCTCCTGTCCTGGGAAAGGTGATTGAACATTTTCTTGATTTTTATTGTAGAATTCAGACAAGAAAATATTAATCACGTATTTATGTATGCTACATATGTTGATATACACAACATTGTCAAGTTTGTAGAACTTACCGTGATACTTGTTGGATTTGTCGCAACTAAGAATTTTCGTTACTTGCAATATGCACTGCTTTAGATGACAGCTTTTGCATATAAGTTAACTTTTGGAAGCTTTTGCATTCTAATGCTCTAGCTAACATAACTATGTTTGGACCTTTTAAAAGAATCTATTTTTTGGAGGACATAAAAGACCAGTATGATCTGAGAGGTCAAATTCTTTGATGAGATCTAAGTAGGTTCTGCTCTTTATTTGTATGACGCAATTTGTATATATATCCTTTATTTTTTTCTGGCTCTGCGATACAACATATTTCTATAAATCATCTTATCACACACATTGTTTAATGGGTCTACTAAGCTTGAATGTGCACAGTTGGATGCATCAACCTGGTTCTCATTTTTCTTCACTTTCCTTATGATGCTTTCTCTTCTTCTTATGAGCCTGTTTGGCCAAACTTCTTGAAAATTAGAAGTGATTCTTTTGAAGTACTTATCTTGGAGATTTATGGTGTTTAACTAAGTTTCTGGGAAAAAGTTCTTTAAGTGATTTTGCCAAACACAAACGTAGTAATCTACAAGTGCTTTTTCTAAAACACCATTTGACAAAAAGTGCTTATCAAAATAAGCAGATTTAAAGAGCTTGGCAAACAAACTATTTTTTAGGCAATGCATCTTCTATACATTTTGGATTTTGATTGGTAAGTTCCGCTACCTTATCATAATATAACATGTGCGGTCAAAGAGATTTTTGTGTTTGGTTTCTTCCCTAGTTTGTGTACCTTCTTTTGATCTTTGACAATGAAATTATCGAATTCATTTTATATTTCATGCAGGATGCAACCATTGAACATCTTCTTCCAATTTTTCTTTCCCTTCTGAAGGATGAGTTTCCTGATGTGCGCCTCAGCATCATTAGCAAACTTGATCAAGTCAATCAGGTTGGTTGTATTTTCAAGCTTTGTTCTTTCTAGCTCCTTTTGGTTCATGCTTTCTGTTCGTTTATGAGTGTTTCTTTGTGCCTGATAAGCTCCCAGAGGAAGAAGGAAATTGAATATCAATGAAGTCGTCTAGTCAACTTAGTATAGTGGGATAAAGGCCTTCTTGTTCCTATAAAATTTTCTTGATCATCTTTCAGTTCTAGGATATAGATATCAAGATGCATTCTTATCTCTATTACCGAGACGAGTTGGGGAAGACCAGACTGGTTCAGGATCTATAGATGAATTTTGTTTTCAGGCTATTCATTTCATGAGTCTATGGTGGAGATTAGTGGTGGCAAATGGGCGAGTTGGGTCAAATTTGGGTGGGTTGAAAACGGGTCAACATAAAATGGGTAATAATTCAACCCACACATATTTCATCAGGGTAAAATTGGGTTGGCGAACAAACGGGTTAGGTAAAAAACAGTTGACCCATATTTACCCATTTCGACGAGTAAATGGTGCTCAACTTTATAATTTTCATCATTCTCCTATCTGAGAATAGACTTCTCCTAGAGTCTCTTCTTGATCGAGAATATTGATTTCTTTGCCATGCTTATTTTCTTAATTCTTTAATTTTCTTACAATCTAAATATGTACAGACTTTAGTACCAGTGTGAATTTTCAGGCTACAATATGATATTCTCACTAGTATAGTTTCTATCTATGAAGCCTTGCTAGCCTTTGTATCTTAAACAATCTTAGAAGTCAATATTAGCCAAATTATGAGCTTTCTACCGAACTTTGTATCAGTGTTAGCCAATTAATTTTCTGCATTTTCAATAATATTGTCACTATTTCAACAACAACCACAACAACATACTAGTGTAGTCCTACACAATAGGGTCTAGGGAGGGTAGAGTGTATGCAGACCTTACCTCTACCTCAAAGGTGAAGTAGACACTGTTTTTAATAGACCTCCGGCTCAAGACAAAACCATCTCTCCTAGTATACCCACACATCCATCACAATATCCTTATCTCTGCCACTTTTATCTTCTGCATGTGATAGTTCTTGACTGATCAACACTCCGTCATACAACGTATCTGGTCTAACTACCATTCTATAGAGCTTGCCTTTAAGTTTAGTTGACACCTTATCACTCAAAACTTCGGATGCGAGCCTCCATTTCATTCACTCTGCACCAATACGGTGAGTGGCATCCTCGTCATTCTCTCCATTTTCCTAGATAATCGACCCAAGATACTTGAAACTACCTCTCTTTTGGATGGCATGTGTATCAAGTCTCACTTCCACATTAGGCTCATGTCTCACATCACTGAACTTGCATTCCAAGTATTCCATTTTGATTCTACTCAACCTGAATCCTTTAGACTCCAGAGTCCGTCTCCAAACCTCCAACTTAGCGTTAACTCCGTTGCGAGTCTCGTCAATCAAAACTACGTCATCTGCAAATAACATAAACCATTTGCATATATTGTCACTATTTCACGGTGAACAAAAGTTGGGACTAAAGAAAGTTCAAGTTCTCAAAAATTAACTGTATATCTAAACAAAGCAAAACACGTAAATTGGACCTGTGGAGAATATTACATGTTCATAAGACAAGTATAAGGAATTGAATGATACTGTGTCAAAATTTGCCAAAATCATCTTAAACAAAAAGTTCTTTTCAACTCGTACTGTAGTATGCTTAAATTATTAAGGATTTAAGTTGTATACACTTATGATGCAATATCTGCAAAGTCTAGTTATCCTATTGTAGTGCATGTTGAGTTGGTTACTGCTAGCGATTAAGAATTAACTCCGTCATGAATTGTTTTCTGTGGCGGATGCTATGCACTTTGAAGTACTAGTTTTTAAAAGGAATTCTTTATTTTTAAATTAGAAAAACGAGGCTATACCCTATTAAAACTGCTTTAACTATGCAAAGATTGGAAATTAATAACTAGAAAAGCATTGAT
>JAJOOS010081718.1:0-15637 GCA_029582725.1 Solanum chiquidenum | reverse complement strand
GGCAACTCAAGTCTCAACATTAAACAAAGAAAATGAAAGGACTCATGAACTAATATTGTCTATCTATCTACGAAGCCTTTAATACTATGAGGGATGTTGGGACAAGACCCCCGATCATCCTAACAAAACAGAAATAGACAAAAATAAATAAGGGATCCTCTGGCAATGAAGGCAACTCAAGTCTCAACATTAAACAAAGAAAATGAAAGGACTCATGAACTAATATTGTCTATCTATCTACGAAGCCTTTAATACTATGAGGGATGTTGGGACAAGACCCCCGATCATCCTAACAAAACAGAAATAGACAAAAATAAATAAGGGATCCTCTGGCAATGAAGGCAACTCAAGTCTCAACATTAAACAAAGAAAATGAAAGGACTCATGAACTAATATTGTCTATCTATCTACGAAGCCTTTAATACTATGAGGGATGTTGGGACAAGACCCCCGATCATCCTAACAAAACAGAAATAGACAAAAATAAATAAGGGATCCTCTGGCAATGAAGGCAACTCAAGTCTCAACATTAAACAAAGAAAATGAAAGGACTCATGAACTAATATTGTCTATCTATCTACGAAGCCTTTAATACTATGAGGGATGTTGGGACAAGACCCCCGATCATCCTAACAAAACTGAAATAGACGAAAATAAATAAGGGATCCTCTGGCAATGAGGGCAACTCAAGTCTCAACATTAAACAAAAAAAATGAAAGGACTCATGAACTAATACTATTTATCTATCTACGAAGGCTTTAATACTATGAGGGATGTCGGGACAACACCCCCGATCATCCTAAAAAAAATGAAATAAATAAAAATAAATAAGGGATCCTCTGAAAGCAAGGAGGCTCACCAACAACACTGGAACAACAAATGGTAGCAACGAATCACCGGTTGATGACCCTGATCTCATGTATCTGCATCATGAGATAATGAAAGCCAAATGGCATCAGCACATTAAATGTATGAGTATGTAAGGGGAAAACTAAAGCATGACATAAGCATGAACTGGAACTGAAGAAACAATTTACTTCGTCTCAACTCAATCTCAACTCATTCATTATAAAGAAGTGATAAAGATGCAATATAAAGAAAAGCTTTTAAAATAGTAGATAACAACTCAATGTATTGAAATATTCAATAACAACTCAGTTTGTATGTAAAAAATTCAAAATAAAACTTTGTTTGGGAGATTCTCTGACTGACAACCATCACTATGAGCTATGTGATAATACAACGTCTCCTCCATGCTGCCAGAATTGTCGTACACTTTGTCGGGGATATAGAACTCCTAAACTAAGTGGATTAACTAAACTATGCTTAAAAAAAATAAAGAATAATCTAAAAGGTATGACCCTTTCTACCCACGTTGGCTAAATGGTTTATGGGGGTTGTGAGTTGTTTGAACTCTCCCTCATATCGGTGCTCAACACTACTCTCAAAATATAACTTAGCTTATATGTTTTAAAGAAAACATTTCTTCATCCTCAACTTAGAGATTATTACTCAAAATATTCTCTTGAAAGATATAGTGCTCAAAACTCCTTTGGAAATCTCAGTTTCCCCCTCATTTTACATGTAAAAACATTTACTCTTACGAATACTTAGTTCCCATATATTCATTTTGAAAAATGAACTCAACTTTACTCATCCTCATACTCAAGTCTTAAAAAAAGTTTTAAAAGTTTGCAAAAGACTTCTCAAAAAGACTCGAAAGAACTCTCAAGACTCAACTCTTAACTCTACCGTAAATTTGAATTATGAATTAAAGGTTATGATTCATCTTATGAATGATCTCTCGATGTTTAAATATAGCTTAGAGTGTGGATATCAAGTAGAAAACATAGGTATGATTTGAGGGAACTCACACGGAAAGAAGGACAGAAGGGTAGGGGACTTGGCAACCCTGGCACACTGAGTGGCGTGGGGCACCAGCCCTTGAACTACTAAAGTTGGGTTGGGGAGCACTGAGTGGTGCGGCGCCCCAGGATCCAAACTACAGAAACTTACTTGGAGCGCACTGAGTGGCGCGGCGCCCCAGCCCTTTTCCCAGAATATTGCAAAATTTTCTTGCTTCGTTTTCATGTCTAACTCCTCTAGAATCGAACGATTCCCTTCAAACTCTTACGGATTCTTATTCCCAACATAATTACAACCAAATCCACCTTAAATTACTCAAGAACAATACCCAAACACAAGATATGTTGGGTTTAAAGGTGTGAACATGAAATGAAGGGTTGTGACTCTCCTTAAGCGTTGTGACTATGTAGAAGGATTGTGACCTTTATGAAATGTTATGTCCTTTATAAAGGGTTGTGACCGTTTGAAAGGTTGTGCCTTTTCCAAAGTGTTCTGACCTTTCTGAAAGGTTGTCTTCTTTCCAAAGAGTTGTGACATTTACCCTTTGTTGTCTATAAATAGAGAGGCTTTCTCTCATTTTTCTGTATCGAATTCTTCCCTTCTCTTGCATACATTTCTTACAAAATAAAATCGATCGATCGTGTCTGTGTGTGTGATTCGTTGTTGTCATTTTGAGTTCGTTGCAATTATTGAAGTTTGAGGTACCGCTACTTCTTTAATGGTTAATCTATTTTTTCTTGGGAGGAATTAATCTACAACCTCGGGTACTTGAGGGGATTAAATTTCTTAAGGACACAGTGGAATCTGTGGACTCGGATAGTTCTTTGTTTTTTCTCTTCATCTTTTATTATTTATGGTTTGCTAATCTGAATACAAGAGGTAACAAGCTTAAGAAATCTAAATGTTGGTATTTTCTATGGTAAGGAAATTACTTTTGTTTTATGTGTTCTTTTTATTGAGAAAAACAAGATGTAAAAGATAATTATTTTATCAAATGATAAAAGAGATTTGGGATGAATTAATACTACTTTAATATGTTCGAGTATATTTTCTGTAGTAAGTTTTCCTTGGATGGGTAAGATTATCTTCTTCTTTTTTCACAAGTGCATTGCACCCCTTCAGTTTTCTTTTCAATGAGAAAAGTTATTATGTGCATAAAGTCTAAGATGAGCACTTTAATTATTTTTCTTATATTCTTGGTTTTATGTAACTATGAGAAAAAGTAAATGAACAGATGTTGTCTTCTAACAATATTTGAACATGAGTTTAGTTTCTTGTTGAAATTAAATGTCTTCTTGAGGAAAATAGGAATATGATGGATACTGAGAAAAGATAAAAATAGCAAGAAAACTAACTTGCATGAAATCATTGCTGACAGATAAAATATGATTCAATGAGAGTAAAAATCAGGTTCTATCTTTATCTCCCTTGATTATTATTTTCTTTTTCTATCCTTTATAAGTTATGAGATTTATTTCATAAATGTTAGGATAGATGGTCACTATGTGATGATCTCAGAATATGTCTTTATTATGATTAATAGGTATTCTGTTTAGAGGGGGAAAAACTTTTGTAGTTTTCTACTCCATGTGAAATTTGATTTTTTTTTAACTTTTGGAGTCTAAAATCTTCTGACTTTTTTTACTCCTTTGGTTTGAATAATGAACTTCACGAACAAATCAGATTGTGCATTGGTTTGAAGAATATAGAAACTTCACCAATTTATTAAATACTCTGTTTGAATGAATATTCTGACTTGAAGAGTACAAAATCTTCGTCAGGAATATTAAGGCTAAATAATTTGAAAAAGATAAAATCTTCATTTTAGCAGTGTTGTATTTGAGGTTTCGGGAGATTAAAACTTTTTTATTTATTTACTACTCTGTCTGAATGTGAAACTGATTCGAAGAATAGAAAAACTTCATCAGAATTCAAGGTTCATTCGGTTAACGATTAGAAGAATATAAAACCTTCACCGTTAAACTAGAAACAAGTTGTATAAAGATTGAATCTTTATTGTTAGTATTCTAAATACTAAGTGGTCTGTCTAGTTGTGACAGAAAGGAAAAAAATATACTAGTAACATAAAACTAGTGATTTTTGTGCCTGCACTAGGTGTTTCTATGGATTAAATCTCCAAAAGAAGGCTTTGTGTTGCCAATATATATTTAGATGGTATACAATTGAAAGCATGAAAAAAAAAATTGTGAAAAATAATTTCAAATACTTGAAAAACATTTTTGAGAACATATTTAAAATGTGGGGGTTCTTTACTTGTGATAAAGAAAAAATTAGACTTACTGTCTAATTTAAATTTGAAAGTACAAGATATGAAATGTAATGACATTCTTGTATTATGTTCGACCCACAAAATTCATGGAGTATATTTGATATTGTGGTCATTGAGTCTCTCTTTACTAGTATATGATATGACTAGTATAAAACCACAAAATAATATTACTCATTCAAAAGAATTGTATTCTTTGATGAAAAAGTGTCACTTAAAATATTGTGACTTTTCATGAAAAGATATGTATATTTATATAGACATGAACATTGGTGAAAAGTGATTTGTTATGTTTGTGTTGTAAAATAAACATTCCGGTCATATTTCCCTTATTGGATCGAAGAGACTATGGTCATGGGTAATTCTATAACAAATTGAATGTTATGGAAATGTCCTTCTGCAAAGGACATCTGGCAAGGTGTTGACTCTAAAACAATGTTTGTTTTTGACAAAGTTATAAAAAGTAAAGAACAAAATATTTGTAGGAAAAAGTTACCTCACGGAAGGTCTTTTCAAATCCATTATTTATGTTTGTTATTACTTACTTGAATCAAATTGTTTGTGACATGAATGCTTAGGACATGTCAATTACAAAAACCTTGCAAAAACTTATCAACTTAGAAATTTTGCCTAATTTCTAGTGCAATAAATCAAAATGTCAAGTATGTGTTGAATCTAAGTATGTTAAGCATACTTATAAATTTGTTGAAAGGAATTTTAATCCTTTAGAATTGATTTACACTAACATTTGTGATATGAAGTCAACACTATCTCTTGGTGGGAAAAAGTGTTTCATAAATTTTATTGACAATTGCACTATATAGTGTTATCTCTATCTTTTGAATGGTAAGGATGAAGGAATAGAAACATATAGGCAATATAAAATTGAAGTTGAAAATCAGTTGGATAAAAAGATTGTCATGATTAGAAGTGGTAGATGTGGAGAATATGAATCTTCTTTTGCAGAAATATATTTGAAAAATGGAATCATCCATTAAATTACTACACATACTCACCTCAATCTAATGAAATTGTTGATAGGAAAAAACCGAACTTTGAAGGAAATGTTGAATGTCATACTTATAAGTTCAGGTTTACCACAAAATTTATGGGGGTGCTATCAATATAGCAAAAGAGAACAACAAAAAGTTTGTCTATTCAGTAAGAGAGAAACAAAAAGTTTTGTTTGTTAATAAAGGAAGCAACAAATAAAAAAAATTATTTGTTAAGAAAGGGAGCAACAAAAAATTGTGTCTGTTTAGGCTTTATTGTATCCTAATAGAGAATTGATTGATGTCCCATAAAGTATATACAAGCAATAACTCTTAAAAGATAGTGATCTTATAAAAATGGGGTATAATTTGGCGGACGATGATTTATTAATGAAGACAGAAAGTTGCTTAAATAGAATTACAGTGGAAAGACTCCTAAACAAACTGAAGTAATAAAACCTAACTAGACAATAACTGCTGAAACTTAATCCTAAATAAATAGGGATAGGGACTGCTCAAACTTAATACGACTAATTAACTAAACTGACTCGTGATGTTCCAATACGCCCACTCAAGTTAGGCGATGGGTCACTAAGCCTAACTTGAAAAGATTATTCTCAAATGCAGGTTTAGGCAGTGCCTTGGTGAGAGTGTCGGCTATTTGATCGGCATCATGAACATGAACAACACGAACCCGTTTGGTGTCGACATGATGGCAAACAAAGTGAAAGTCCACAGCAACATGCTTCACACGACTATGGAGGACAGGATTCTTGCTTAGGAATGTGGCTCCAAGATTGTCACAATATATTATGGGCAACTGATGGACTGGGAATTGCAGCTCATTTAGGAGGTTGGTGACCCACAAGGTTTTAGAAAGAGCATTAGGCACTGCCCTATACTAGACTCGGTGGAAGAGCATGAGACAGTATTTTGCTTCTTTGAAGACCAACTAATCAAATTGTGAACAAGGAACAGAATATAACCAGATATAGAAACTTTGTCAGTGATGTCTCCACCCTAATCTGCATCAGAGGACACATGTAGATTGAAGTCATTAATGAGAGTAACATGTAGGCTAAGATGAATGGTACCACGCATGTATCGAAGGATGCGTTTCACAGCTTTCCAGTGAAGGTCTGATGGTGCTTGCATGAATTGAGACAGCTTATTGACTGAATAAGTTGTGTATGGTCTGGTGAAAGAGAGGTATTGGAGTCTACCCAAGACTCAATGATAACGTGCGGCATCAGTCAGGTGAGTTCCATCAGATAAGACGAGTAACTCAGAGTCACTCATTAGTGTGTTGATACTCTTGCAGTCAGTCATTAGCTCATCATTTAAAATCTCGTTCACATAGTTTGCTTGGGTGAGAATTAAACCACCAGAGCTACGTACCACTTCAACACCAAGAAAGTAGTGAAGATTACCTAAATCTTTAATAGAGAAGTGAGAAGCAAGGGAAGTGATAACCTGATTGACACTAAAGGTGTTGCTCCCAGTGACAATAATATCATCGACATAGACAAGGACAAATAACGTGTCACCTGGACCATGTCTGACTATAAGCGAGGAATCTGACTTTGTCTTAACAAATCCTATGCATGAGAGATAACCCGTGAGGGCATTGTACCACGCCCGAGGAGCCTGTTTCAAGCCATAGATTGCCTTGCACAGACGACATATATGTGTTGGCTTGTCATCACTAGTAAACCCAAGAGGTTGTGCCATGTACACTTACTCATCTAGGTTGTCTTGGAGGAAAGCATTATTGACATCAAGTTGACGTAGGTGCCAATTATGACGAAGTGCAACAGAAAGGACGATGCAAATTGTGGTTGGCTTGACGACTGGGCTGAATGTGGCATGAAAATTAATGCCCGGCCTTTGGGTGAATCCTTTTGCAACCAAACCCGTTTTGTATCTGTCGATGGTCCCATCTGCATTCCTTTTGATCCAGAAAATCCACTTGCAAGATACAATATTTTTTGTTGGGTCAGGAGGAACAAGTTCCCAAGTCTGGTTCTTTATTAAAGCAGCAAGCTCCTGTTTCATTGCGTTACGCCACTCAATATATTTTTGTGCTTGTTTGAAAGTTGCGGGTGTGATGGTGGGGTTAAAATAGGCTAGGTAATCAAAAATTCTTTTGGGTTTGGTAATGTTGTTTTGGGATCGACTGACAGCACGGGTAAAAGGAGATGGACATTGTGGCAGTGAAGGAGCGAGCTCCAACTCGGGGATAGGATAGGATGGTTGAGGATCCAGGGGTGTTGATGGGTTGGTATTTTTGTGTTGATAGACAAGTAAAGGAGGAAAGTTGGTGTGCGTGTTCGTAGAGATAGGCACTAATGAATGTGTAGGGTAACGTGGTGGTGGTATACATTGGGTAGTAGGTTGAGACGGGGTTTTTGGGAAGTGGGAATTAAAGAAGGTGAGGGAGATAAAAACTTACATGGAGAAGGAGAAGTTGCGAGAGGTGAAGTTTCTTCTGTCACTGATGCATTGTCGGAGGAGAACTGTGTGTTCGAGTTGTCCTGGGACTTGGCTGGAGAAGAAGCAGACATTGATGGGGAACTTGTTTTGCGTACTTCTATTTCTAATGGAGGGGGCAGATCTGTACTTAAGGAAGTTTAGATGTGGGGTCAGAAGAATTGGAAATTGTGGTCGTTTCCCATTGTAGGGGAGTCGATTTACTGGCAAGGTTGGAGAACATAGTTTTAAATGGAAAATTATTCTCAACAAATCGCACGTCTCGAGATAAGTACACCTTTGCAGAGATTGGGTCAAAACATTGATGACAACGATGAGAAAATGAGGCAGACGTTCTATGAGGTAGACAGTGTGGTGACACGCGAAAGACCAAAATTGAGTTGGAAGGGACGCCTCATTTAAGAGTTTTCTTGCAGTTTCAATGATATGGCGATGTCGTCGTTCTGCAAGTGCAACTCGCTGAGGCGTATAAGGTGGGGTGGAAAGGTGTTCAATGTCGTGAAGTGAAAGATAGGAGTCAAGACTTTTATACTCTCCTCCGCCATCAGTGTAAAGTGATAAAATTTTGGTGTCAAAATGTTTTTCCATCAGAGGATGGAATTTTTGAAAGATCTCTTTTATCAGACAACTGTTGGATGATTGCCATTGTTGTTCCCATTGGGATTGGTCATTGTTGCTGATCTGTGTGAGGAGAAGAAAGGGAAAAAATTGGATTGTTCTCGTTAGAGTGTGAAGAGCTCTGATACCATATAAAGACTGGGTATAAGTTGGAAGACGATAATTTATTAATGAAGACAGAAATCTGCTTAAATAGAATTACAGTGGAAAGACTCCTAAACGAACTGAAGTAATAAAACCTAACTAGAAAATAACTGCTGAAACTTAATCCTAAATAAACAGGTATATGGACTGCTCAAACTTAATACGACTAAATAACTAAATTGACTCGTGATGTTCCAATAGATCTAACAATTTCCAATACAGTATATTCCATATGAGAAATGGAAATGAGGAAACATTCCCAAACGGGTCAAAATAGGACCTAAGACTGTGGATTGTATGTTCATTGGATATGCTACAATGAGTAAAGCATGTTGATTTATGGTTCATAAGTCTGAACCGTCGGATAGTCAAGTGAAGGGTCTAAACGACCTTAAAATGAATCAAAGGAGAATGTACTTAATAAAGAGATTCAGAGGCATAGTAAATGTCAATGGACAAATTATTTCCTCTGGGTTTGATTTTTTAACATTTCTTCTTGAAAATGAGTCCATATAGTCGAAGAAGATATGTCTTCTGTGGACTCGTCATTTTTTTGGAAAGAGGTTGTCAATATTAGAATAGATTCAATCTTGAGCAACCACACTTGAGAGTTGGTAGATCTTCCTCCAAGAAATAAACCTTTGGGTTCAAAGTGGATCTACAAAAGGAAAAGAAAGTTGATGAAACTATTGGCAAATACAAAGCAAGACTTGTTGTTATAGGCTTTAGACGATAAGAAAGTCTTGATTATTTTGACACATAATATCCACTAACTAGGATTACATCAATTTAGATGTTAATTGCGCTAGTTGCGGTATCTGGCCTTCAAATTTGTCAAAATGGACGTGAAAACATTTTTTAAAAATGGAAAATTGGAGGAAGAAATTTACATGGAACAACCCGAGGGCTTTGTGGTTCATGGTAAAGAAAACAAAGTATGTAAACTTGTTAAGTCACGTTGTGGACTAAAAACAAGCGCCCAAATAATGACATGCGAAGTTTGACCAAACTATGTTGGCAAATGAATTCAAGATTAATGAATGTGATAAATATTTTTACATTAAAGACACTCCAAATCGCAAGGTCATTGTTTATTTTTATGTTGATGACATGTTGATCATCAAAAGAGATATTTCTGATATAAATGCTACTAAGCATATGCTAGAAAGTAACTTTGATATGAAAGACATTAAAGTTATTGATGTGATTGAGAAGGTACTTGACAAGTTCAAGTATTTGGATTTCAATATTGTCAAGACTCCAATAAATATGAGTTTTTTACTTCAAAAAAATGAAGGCAAAAGCGACTCACAATTGGATTATGCTAGAGTATTGAGAAGTATGATATATATCATAAAGTGTACGCGATCAGATATAGCATGTGCTATTAGTAAACTGAGTCGGTTCACGAGTAATCTTAATTAAACTCATTGGATGACAATGAAAAGAGTTTTGGAGTATTTAAAACATACGTGAAAACTATTGCTTTGCATTATAACTAATATTCAACAGTACTGGAAGAATATAGTGATGCAAATTGAATCACAAGGTCAAATGAAGTAAAATCCACGAGTGGATATGTATTTACTCTTAGTGGAGGAGCAGTCTCTTGGAAATCTTCCAAACAGAAATGTATCGCTCGCTCTACTATGAAATCTGAGTTTATCACTCTATATAAGGCCAGTGAAGAAGTTGAATTACTCCGAAATTTCTTGAAAGATTTTTTACCCAAACCTGTAGCTCTTGTATGTATACACTATGAGTGTTAATTTGCAATAGGTAGGGCATGGAGCATGATGTATAACGAAAAGTCTCGTCGTATATGACGTAGACATAATATCGATAGAGAACTACTCTCTAGTGGAATTATCATAATTGACTATGTAAAGTCAAAGGATAATGTGTCGAATCCAATTACAAAAAGCCTAACTAAAGAGGGAGTTGATAGATTATCAAAAGGAATGGGACTATGGCCGAGAACAAGTCATTGTGGAGGTAACTCTACCTAGAAGACTGGAGATCCCAAGATCTAGGTTCAAGGAGATCAAACAAAGTCATTGATGACGGTTCAACATTGTCAAAATATTTTTTATGGTCCATTCTCATGATAAGACAATGTTCAGTAACAAGGATAAAGGCAATAGGATTTTTTAATGTTTCTAAGTTTTATACAGGGTATATCAAATGGTGTATCTACGGGATAACACATTTAGAAATCACATATGTAAGTGTAAAGTGTAAGCCGCTTCAAGGAGAATTCGGTAAGGCCAGTTCTCTACACACTTATAAACCAAGACGTGTTCATGGCTAAAACGAACAAAACAATGAGAACCAAAAGCAGTTTAAGGGTTGATTGTGTGACTTATGTTGTCTAGGTATACACCAAAGCTCGACGGTTCAAGGATATCAAATCTACCGATTGACCGAGTATATCCGATATATGTTCACTATGGAAAGTTCAAAGGGAAACCCACTAATCCAGATGCAATCAATCCTTACTTACGAATCACACAGTTTTTCATGCATATGTTTTAACAATAGCCATTCCCTATTCATATGGGGGATTGTTGGGTTTTAAAGGTGTGAACAGGAAATGAAGGGTTGTGACTCTCCTGAAGGGTTGTGACTATGCCTAAGGGTTGTGACCTTTATGAAAGGTTGTGTCCTTTCTAAAAGGTTGTGACCGTTTGAAAGGTTGTGCCTTTTCCAAAGTGTTGTGACCTTTCTGAAAGGTTGTCTTCTTTCCAAAGTGTTGTGACCTTTACCCTTTGTTGGCTGTAAATAGAGAGGCTTTCTCTCATTTTCTACATTGAATTCTTCCTTTCTCTTGCATACATTTCTTACAAAATAAAATCGATCAATCGTGTCTGTGTGTGTGATTCGTTGCTGTCATTTTGAGTTCGTTGAAATTATTGAAGTTTGAGGTACTGCTACTTCTTTAATGGTTAATCCGTTTTATCTTGGGAGGAATTAATCTGCAACCTCGGGTACTTGAGGGGATTAAATTTCTTAAGGACACACAGTGGAATCTGTGGACTCGGATAGTTCTTTGTTTTTTCTTTTCATCTAATTTATTATTTCTGGTTTGCTAATCTGAATACAGGAGGTAACAAGATCCTCATCGCAAGAACTCAACGAAACCTCATACTTAAAGAATGGATCACAAACTTCAAGAACTCAAATTTATCAATCTTTATGGATGGATTCGATTATGTAAATTATGATTGGTGTGTGGGTGAAGGAACCCAACACTATGAAAGCTTATATACCTTAATTTAGCGAAATTCCCCAACAAATCTCACGAATCCTGAAGAACGCCCTGAACCCTTCCTCTTTTCACTTCTTGAACTTTCTCCTAAAGCCCTAAGCATAAATTAGGATTTGTAAAACTGACCCAAATCATATTTGACCCCAAAATAATACTAAAAATTGTTTTAAGCTGAAAGGGTAAGGAAAGACCAAAATACCCCTCATATTTTTGGGTAACTTTCCTTAACTGGATAGGCAGATTTCAAATGGGCATATCTCTGTCATTCGAACTCGAAAATTAGCAAGCTCGGTGGCGTTGGAAAGAGGATTCCAAGACCTTTCATTTGATATCGTATGGGTCACCTAACTCATCATGTACGGAAAGTTATGGTGGTTTGAAGTTGACCCAAAATTCACAACTTAAGCATAACTTGCAAAATTCTTAAATTGGCTCTTTCCAAATTAGTTCTTTCTAAATTTAGCTCTTTCTAAGGAGGGATGTTACAATTTTGTAGTCCTCTTCTCAAAGATTATCTCCCTTCTTATATATCTAGTGTTGTTCCTGTTTCATTCCATGTGCTTCCTTGTCTCACTATATGTGATGCATTTTTATTTGTCATGAAAAATAAAAATTTATGGTAAAAAAAATATAAATATTTGTATGGTTATAAGTTTTTTATTAATGTTAAATTTAAAATAGATCAAATACATGTACAAGCCATTTAACTTCTTCTCAATTTTTATTTTGACACTCCATCTTAATCTTATTCCATTTTAATCATTCAACCCCATTGTTAATGTACCATTTAAACGCAAAAATATATTATTTGATATAGATTATTTGATGTGTGTTTGCTAAACATAAAAGTGTGAAACATTCAATTAAATAACATCACATGTTTTACTTTTCCCGTCTATATGGATTTAAATTAAATACTCGCTTATTAATTTTTAATTTAACTCAATAAAGGTAAAAAAACTCATCTTTGATACGGGTAACAAATAGCATTACTATAAAATGTTAAAACCCGACAGGCTCCATCAGGTTGTCAATGATTTTTTAAGAAAGAAAATCGACGCACTTTTGTAGGTTATTTTTCATGCAAAGATACGCAAAAATATGAAAAAGAAATTATAATATATTTTTAAAAAGCGGTGTTTGTTTATCAATTTTTATTTGTTTACAAAAACTAACAAACGTCTGTTAATTTTTTATGTACAAAATTGCATATGAAGAGTATAAATAAAAGTCACAAAATCATAACATATGTGGGAGATACCGTTAATCGACATAAACCATGTGAGAAATGAAAGAGTAGTCTTTGAAAGTTGGAGAAAAAATACAATCATGTACAAATTATAGATCGAAAATATAGAAATAAAAGGAAGTAAAAGAATGTTGGACACAACAATAACCATCAACCGAATTGGTAAATCTAATCGGAAGAATATTAGATGAAAAATTGAGACTAAAAAATTACTTGAAATTGCAAAATTCATGTTATATTGAGAAGAAGAAATCAAAAGAATTTGGAGAATCATATTTGTGTTGTTGGAACAAAAGAACCAAGGATTTTTCTAGAGTTATGTAGATGAAAGTGACGTGGAATGAGTAGGAAATCACTTTTACTATTGAGATAAATGACATTTTTTCCCGTCATCATTTCATCTTCACATTACTATTAATAGAAACATATAAACAATTCTTCTAGCTTTTAAAGAGTCATATAAAACTTGTTAATTGTTAGTTATGGAAATGAAATTGGTATTGTGGAATAACGCTATCTATAGAAAAAAATTGGGCCCACCCATAAGGAGTGCTTTAAGGCCCATTAGGGTAATTAGTTAGCTTTGATAAATTCTATATAAATATACATATGATGTATAATTCATAAGTATAAATTTTAGGAATCACATAGTTTTAATATGAAATTATAATCTATTCCTATTTAGTTTGTAATTACATTAATCTCTTAAAAAGTAAAACAAACCGGATACATAATATGTAGCTCGGATACATTAAAAACTAGCTCGGATACATTATAAAATAAACCGAATACATAATATGTAGCTTGGATACATTAAAAACTAACTCTGATACATTAAAAACTAGCTCGTATACATTACAAAATAATTTAGAATTAGGAGAGAAATAAGGGATTTTAGAGGTTTTTAGAAATAGAAGGGAATATTAGAAATAAGGAAAATATAAGACGTGTATTTCAGTAATTTTTTCAATTCAGTATAGATAGAAATTACAATAGATATAGAGAACATAGCAATCCTACGCTCTAATATGTCCTCAATCATTTAAGGTTTAAGCTGTAGTATAGGAGGTTGCTCCAACATTTTGTAAAAACCACCATCAATCAATAAATTCCAATTATAGTTCATATTTCTCTTCTGTTTCTATTATGGCACGATTTTTTTAGTATACAAATTAAGAACCGTATTTACACCAAAATAGCAATACTTTTGTTTTCATTCATATAGCAATATATATTTTTTCAAAAGTAGAATTTAAATAAAATAAAAAAAGATTTCCAAATCAGCCACGCTTATCACTGTTCCCATAAATTTCTCCAATTATTTTACCTTTCTTATTATTCAAATTTGTTATATATTATCTTCCAATAAAGGTTTCCTATCAAAACAAAACTCCCCTTCTCTGATAAGAACAACCATCGAAAAATGAATACCAATAATTTTTCAATTCTAATTCAACACAACGGACGATGGGACTCATTAGGTAATTGTATAAAAAGTTCGCATGGTGTTTTATTACGTGGTTATATATGATTTATCACAAATATCTATTTTGTACTTTTTGAGAGTTATTCATTTGGTTTAGTTTATCTATTTTGGTGAAATTGAATTCATCTAATTTGGTTTATGTTTTGGATCCTCGAAATTTTGGTTTAATTACAATAACTACATATGATTTGGTTGTAAACTGAAGTGTCAAAAAAAATATATATTAAAGTTTAGATTTCATATGATTTGGTTTGAAAGTATGTTACATTATTGTCTGTATTATAGTTATTAAGTTGGTGTATATAATATAATAATTAGAAAAAAGGTTCATATGTTGATTGGTGGTATCCTAATAAAATATAAAATTGAAAATTTTGAATTGGTATGTGATCTGGTACATATGATGGTATATTTGTTGCTACGAACTGACACCAAACTAATAGCCAGTGTATGTATCAATTTGAAAAATTGGATTGGTATGTGATCTGGTACATATGATGGTATATTTGTTGCTACGAACTGACACCAAGCTAATAGCCTGATGTATGTGTTGGTGTAGTTTTTGGTCCAATTTATAATATTGGTGTATTAGACATATGTTGTTAATGAGTATTTTTGTTATCTACCACCAAATTTTTTTGAATAACAAATATTTGTAATGTCGCAGGAAAGTATCTGAATTTCAAAATTAAAGGAGTGATATGATGTGGACACCAATTATCAACACTTGGATTAATACTACTGCTTCTCAATTAGGTGTGGACACGATCGTTTTTGAGTTGGAACTCAAATATGTTGTGACTGATCCGTTCCCACCATTGAAGATTCATAATTTTGAAAATACACCAAAAAATCAACTTTAGATACACCAAAGTGTTTTATGTATATTTGAGTATATATTGGTGAATAAGACTTTGTAATGGTTAAATTGAACTTTGTATATGAATTTTTGTAGTAATTATATTAATAATATCTTCATATATTTACAGATCGTGCTAAAATGTTTATGACATGTGTAGTTGTGAAAAATTTCAACATGATGAAATTTCTTATAGTCATGCAATTGTTGCTATCGGATACAATAACAAACATTGTGAAAACTATTGTTCAGCCTATTACAGTAATAAAGATTTTCAAATTATTTATGCAATATCTATTGATATATAGTAGTATATTTAAAAGGTATAAAATAGTAATAATTATTGGTATAAAATAGTATATTTATATATAGTAGTAA
>JAJOOS010081715.1:0-16271 GCA_029582725.1 Solanum chiquidenum | reverse complement strand
AATTCTTAATCAATTGACATAGATAGCAATAGGAATCAACAATGTAATTCACTAACATAAACATAATCTAAGTACAATTCTATAAACAAAGGGATCAACCCAAAACTTTGCCCATAAGGCCATAATTCTCAACTCATCAATATACCAACAATTCAACATGAATAAGTATATATAATCATAGAAAACATCAATACAATCTAATCTAAACATAATTTCACCAATAGAAAACATATTCACAAAGACCCACATCATAGGCCAATTTTTGAGAATTTGGGGATCATGGGTTCCTCAAGAATTCCTTTAAAAATCATCTTAAAACCCTTAATTCCACATCAATTCATCAATAGAATTATTTAGAAAATCATTTGACAAAGGACCCATGTTTAGATTGAAAATTGGGAATTTTGGTCTATGAATCACTTTTGAAAATCTTTGATAGAACTCCTTGAATGAGAGGTTATTCAAGAATAAAGAGTTACCATACCTTAATTATGGAAGACCCATGAAATTGAAGAAGAAATCAGTTGAAAACCCATCTTCTAGCTTGAGCTTCATCAAGGTCTTCAATGGAGTTTTGAGAGAATCTATTTTTGAGAGGGAAGGGTCAATTGAAGAAAGGGGTCTAATTCTAGGTTTTGGTGTTTTAACCAACTTAAAATACCTTAAAATAGGTATTATAACCATTTATAATAATTCCCCAAAGTACCCAAACAACCCTTCACTTAGTTGGACCTTTTAAACAAGTCAAACTTGAGTTCTATTTTTGCAGATTTCATCGGGAAACAAGTTCGCGACACGGAGGTGTTCCCGCAAGTTTCATAAATTAAATTCCGAGACAGTAGAGTCCGCAACATGTCCGCGACACAGAGCCACTTTTTGGCCCTTGGTGGAGCTAGTCCGCGACGCTGACATGCTCCCTCCATGCACAACTTGCAAGCTGCCTTGGCAGCTTGTTTGGCCAAGGGTTGGGATCCTCCCCGGGGACCCTTAAGGTGGTCCAGGGGCGTCGTATTCGAACGGTTTGACCCTAAAAACATTTATTAAGACACTAGGGTCACCTCCACTGATTTTAGACTCCAAACAACACATAAAAATATGAACAACATACTAGAACACACCAACACGTAAAAGACTAGTTTCTGAACGTCTTGGTCGTCCCTTGACGTTTGACTTCCAAACTCTTTAAAACTGACTAAGAAGGCTATTCTTCATTATTTTAACAAGTTATTAATGCATAAAACCCATGTGAGGCTCTACTTTATCCTATTTCATTTTGAGGGGTGTTACATCGATATCACCGATCCACTCAGCGATTTGCCCTTTCGTCAGTTCTATCGCCCTTTTGCTTTGGCCTTCAGCATCTTCAAGTTCTGTGACTTTGGGCTATCTAATCACTACATTGCAGAACCGTTTGGTGACACGCGGACTGCTCTTTTCTCTCGCCGAATTTATTTCTCCTTCAGAGCTTGGCACACTGGAACTTTAGGCAGGATCATAGCCATTCGGCGACTTGCCCAATGGGTTAGGCGATCATCAGACCTTTTTTCTTCGTTCTTTCAGCTGCCTTGTTCCTTTTTTTGCTCATTAGTGTTCAAGTTTTGTTCCTCAATCCAAATACCTTAAAAATCAAGGATCTATATCAGTTATTGGCACAAAATATGCACTTGAGGACACTAAATCTATTAAAATAAAGTCCTAAATGAGTTCAAATCGTGGACTCATCAACACCCCCAACTTAAACATTTGCTTGTCCTCAAGTAAAACTCAAGTTCAACAGCTCAAAAAGGATGTCTCAAACAGTGCTACACAAGACTCAATCATGAATGCACACAAAAAAACTCAAGTTACTCATGCAACGATCAATTGTGCACTCAAAGATTTAAGTTGTGACTCACCATTATCAAAGACTCTCAAGTTCACAATACTTGCTTCAAATGCAAGATCAAGCTTAACAAAGGTACTCAAATGCCCTCACATAAAGAATGATTCCATATTCACACACAATGGTTCAACAATTTAAAGCTCTAGAATCAAATGCAACACTCACACTAACAAAGATGAACACAATGCATGACTTCATCCATCGGTTTGCCCTTATTTTCCAACCAACAATTGCTTCATATCACTCAAGATCAAAAAGGTCTTTTCAAGGCTTGTAACGGGGTTGAGTGTAAATGTATGGTCATTTAGGCTCAATGGTTGTATTCCTCATGAAATGTAGTGCGAACAATACTTTCTTTTCTTTTCTTCATCATTCTCATTTGTGCTCAGAATTCACCCCATTTCCATGGAATGTTGGACACCCCATATCTTTTTGCATATTTACAGCTTTATTCCACAACTTTTTTCATTCTTTTTCTTTTTCATTCTTTTATTTTTTTCTCTCTCTTTTTTTTTCATATGGAGGGGTTCCATCTTTCTCAAAACCATGGGTCAAAGGGGACTTCTTTGCACTTCTCGATTTACCTTTTCTTTTCACCACACCCCCAACTTAGGCTTTTGGCCTAAGTTGGCCATTAAAAAAAATAGAAATCATGAGGATTATGGGTAATGGATAAAGAAAGGTCACAATTTCATCAAGTTTCTTCCAAAAAAAGATAAGGCTCAAAGGGTGTTCAAGCAAGGATCACACACTCACAAGATTGGCCACAAAAGAGGTATAAAGTCAAATTGTTTCACACTCTTCAAAGTTGCCTAAGATCATCTCAAGAGATTGCATCACTTAGTCAACTGGACCAACGGGGAAAATTCTAGGTGTCATCACACATGGTTCACGGTAAGCTCATCACACAAGGCATTGGCACCAAAATGTCAAATAAGACTCCACACTTTCGCTAGTGTGCAATATTCATCATAAGAGACTCAATTTGATAATTGTCTAGTCACAAGGAGATGCAAAAAGTTCACATATTGTCTATGCAACTTAGTTTGGCCTCATCGTAGCCGCACATTCATTTTTGTTCGATTAGGAGCACTATCCAAGTCTTCGGTATTGATCAAAACCGATACTCAAATTTGCAAGAGAACAGCCACATTCAAACACAATTAAGAGGTGGCATAATATTTTTCGGAAGAGTCCAAAAATCATTTACAATTAAAAACAAGGAGCCACAAGCTCAATCATCCACAAAATGCAGTATTAACAAGATATATACCATAAAACCCAAATGTATGAATAAAGCAATAATCACAAAAGGTGGGCCTCACCCCACCACAAAATAAAAATTATTTGTCCTCAAATGCAAACAATAAAAATATCTAAAAGTTAATAAAAGTAAGACAGAGAGGGAGGTAAAAAAGGATCTTGTCTACTCAGTCGCTCCGTCTGTCTTTGCGTCAATGCTCGGTGTAGTGCTCAGAACCTGGGCATCAATACCCGGAGTCACCTAAGAAGGACCAGCTCCACTGGACCCACCCACGGTGGCGTATCTCAAAGAGGTCTGGCGTGCAGTCTCAAACATAGCATCCTTCAGGTCAGCCAGATCATCATACACCTCAGCATCTCCTAGATTTATTTGCTCCTCGTCAGTCTCTGTATCCGACTCATCAACTTCTGTATCATCCCTATGTACATCTTCGGTGGTAGCCGGAGGAATTTCAGGAGCGTCCAGATCATCAGCAGCCTCCAGTAATAAAGTGGAGTTAGTAGACTTTAGATAGTCTACGTCCTTCCTCAAATCTACTACTTCGGGTTTCAAAGTCGTAACCTCAAAGGTCTCCCCCTGTCTGCTCTCACAAGTTGTGACTCTAGCAGCCAAATCATTAACAGAAGACCAGAGGGGGGTAATTGCAGCAAGAATGGCAGCATCAATCATCCATGGCATAGAAGCCTCCAATTTGGTAGCTCTCACATCAACCGAGTGGACCAGATGCCCCATCTTCAGGATCATCGCCTGTGTAATTTTGGCTGGCTGGGAGGAAATAGAGGCACCCAGGGCCTGTGAAGAAGAAGAAGGGAAAGATGTACCTGAAGGCCCGGAGGCCGGAGTAGGCAAAGATGCCTCTGCAGGTATAGAATCAACATCAACCTCCGTAGAAGTATCTGTCAGAGCTGCTCTGTTCCTATCAGCCTCTTCTCAGGTGTACTCGGCCTCAATGTGTTGGATGCCAGTGGAGGAAGACGGGATAACCTCAATATCCCTCATATCATCCCGGTGCACTCCAGCATGTCTGCACAACTCACTGATCAGGACCAGGAATGGCATAGAAGTCTGCCTCTGCTTGGCCCTCATGGCCATCTCTTGCTCAATGATAAGTCCCAAGTTGAGCCGCCTCTTCACTAAGATAGACCCTAAACAAGCTGCCTTCGCATGTCAAAGGATGGATTCATTCTATGAAGGCATCATGGAGCTGCTGATAAATCTAAACCAATACCAGGCAGCTACATTCAAATCCTGCTTCTCGATCTGGACTCCCGCATTTATCCACCTCGGGGTGACATCAGAGAGAAGGGGGTCAAGCCAACCCTTCAAGTCATCCAGGGATTGAGTTATCTCCAAGCCATCATAATCATGATCGAACCATGTGGCTCTCTCAAGGATAGCATTTATGATATCACTACAGCATCCAACTTCCACACCTCGAACCATGAACGCCTTAACCGGTCTGAACTCGCTATCCTTATTCTTACTCTTCAGAACCAAGTCACCATATGGAGCATAGAACTCCCGGACCCCTGAAGGAATATAGGGGCCTCGGGGCCTAGTGAAAGTCTGCAGTATCTCTCTCACACTTGAGTATATTCCCTTTAGGCCTTCCGTGGAGAACAGATTCTCCTCAAGAATAGTTCGCAATCCATCACATTTTAACCTGTTGAGAAGCCTGGGAGGAGGGACGATTGGTGGCACAAGAGCCACAGGTGGTGCCAAAGCTGGTACTGAATCTATAGGGGTGGAAAGTGGAGGGACTCTAGCTGAGTCAAGGCAAAATCTAGCGCGGATCTCAGCCCGCCGGGAATCAGCAGCCACTTTGTCAGTTGTGGGTCTCTTTCATGTGCTCTGACTTCCCATTGGGGGCTCTTGCCTTCCCTTTTTGGGAGGGTTCGCTCCTCTTTCATTTATCGTAATACCCCGTGCTCTTTTGAAGGGTAGAATATCGAGGTTTGTCCTTGCCATATCTGCAAAACATCAGGAAAAGTTAGAAACAATTTAATCAAAAGCACAAAAAAATAGTTGCAGACAGACTCGCCGAACCGGTTGGTGAGTCGCCGAATCTCTTTGGCGAGCTAGATCAGGCTCACCGAAAGGATTGGCTTTAAAAATCTTAGAAAATTTTGGTATGTCGGTGATGGGAAGGCATTTTGGCGAATCGCCGATAGCATTCGGCGAGCAAGGATTTGCCCACCAAAAGTTACAGTTCAATTAAGGGTCAGGGGTGCAGAGAAAGGGCGATCAAGAAGGACTTTTGGCGAGTCGTCGAGTGAACTCGGCAAACTCAAGCTTATCGCCAAAAGTTACAGAACCTTTTTCAAGTTTAGCATGAAATTAAAGGTGATATGGGGAATTTTGGCAAATCGCCGAGTAGTTTGGCGAGCTCGACCCAACTCGCCAAAGACCTCAACGTGCCTACTTTCAACCCATCTTCTTAAATCCAATCCCGAAACCCCCAAAAACAAAATAAAAACATGTACTTCCATAATTAAACTAAGACCCATTACATGCATGCCACCTGGATACTCAAACTTCTCCCGATTTGGCCAAATTTGGCCATTTGACAACTTTTCGCCTTATGAATGACGTCAACCGCTCCATCATTGGGAAAAATACGTCATTTGGCACAAATGTGGGCTAATTAGACTTCACCCGACTAAATCCAACATAATGCAAGCACAACCCCATAATTTAAACAAATATTAAGCAAGACAAATTCGAGATTTCAACATTTAAGCATTTATAGGCACGATATCAAAGTTAAACTAGGCCCACACAAATACAATTATAATCAGAGAGGCCCAACACACAGCACTAAGAAAAAATCAATTGCTTAAGAGTACAAATTGCTAAAAATAGGATTTGGGGTTCAAAAAACCAACCTTAGATGCCGATTAAACAAGTTGAAATGCTAGGCAACAAAGAAATCCACTCCAAACACACAATTAATGACTCAAATACGATAAAAATGCAGGAGATATAGAAAATACTTTGCAGGTGTGAGTTTCAGAAGTTCAAAAGTGAAGGAAAGTGAAAGAGTTTGAAAGTTTTAACCTTTTGCCTTTAAAAATAGTCCAATTCTCGCCCATTCGGTGACATTAGTTTTGCTCACCGACCCATTCGGTGACACGCCTAGTGGGTACTTACCTCGCCGAGTTTTATAGAACATCCAATTATTGTAGGGGTCAAAATAGAGGTCTATGTTGGGATCGCTGACTTGGTTGGGGATTCTCCAATCAGCTCCTGGGCTCGCCGAGATTTACAGACTCCACTTTAAAAATGTCTTGAGTCAAACGGCGGTTCAAGTCGGGCACGCCGACCTATTCGGCGATGCACCGACTGGACTTTTGGCTCGCCAACCTGCACTTTTCAAACACTTTCCACACTTTAACCTGCACAATCAACACACCATTATTTCAATTCAAAAGGAAAGAAAATAAAACCTTGGGTTGCCTCCCAAGAAGTGCCTTAGTTAACGTCGTGGCATGATGCAAGTCCCCACTTAAGTTCCTCTTGTGAGGTTTGCCACACTTCCAAAAGGCAACCTCTCTTCTGGCTCCGGGTGGAGACGAGACAACACTTGGTCCATTTGGGACTCTAGTAGTTGAATGAACATGGAATGAGAGGTGGTCATTTGATTTAGCATCAAGACATTATCTCTTATCTCCTCCAACAGTTTGTCGGGCTCTTCGACTTTGTGTAGGATAAGTAAGAGGACCTCTCAATTCGTCCACCCTCTTGTTTCTTCATCTTTCGATGCTCGTGAGGGGGAATGTACATGTCCTTCTTTTTGGACACTACCTCCAATTCCATGACTTTCTTGGCCAAGACATCCAGCTGAGTCAGCAATGTGGCCAATTCTTGGTCTTTTTCTTTCTCCTTGTTCGTCTTGGCCATGTGATCAATGATGTGGGCTGCTTTTGCATAAGGTAGCTGGATGACACTACCTGTAGAGATTTGGTCAGCCGCTATTCTATTTTTGGAGCCAAGACCCCGGTAGAAACATTCCAGAAGTATCTTATCTGGAATTCCATGAGTTGGGCACTGCTGCAATAGGGTCTTGAACTTCAGCCACAACTCATGAATTGATTCACCCTCTAATTTTCTGAAACTTAGGATGTTATCCCTAAGCATCATCATCCTCAAAGAAGGTTGGTCCATTAGGTCACCGTTGCTACCAGATATGCTCAATTTCTCTATTAAACCGATAACACGAAAACGAAAACTAAAAGTATGTAAATTAAACTATAACTAACAAGAACAAAATCCAACCTAACTAAAGAATCTTAACCAACACTACTCCCCGGCAGTGGTGCCATATTGATTGATTAACGCTATCAAAGACACTTAATCCAGTTCTAAGAGTCAACGATCGTTAGTCAGTATATAACCCAACCAATTGGGTTGGGATCGTTCCCATAGGGAGTGGTACGTGTTTAAAATTCAATAGCAAAGTGTGAATATGCTTAAGTCAATCATAGGAATAGATATTTATCAATAAAAACATAAATCAAGTTTAGGGGTGTTACGAATGTCAAATAACAGGGGGGGTTTATTGTAAATACCAACTACAACAGCAGCAAATAACACTAATTATCAAGTAATGAGAAGGGTTCTTGGGATGTGATTGGATTATAGGCTAAGATAGACAAATGGGTAATTGCAACTTATAGTAAATAGATGTATATCAGTGGCTAAGCTAGACTTTAGTGGGGATAAACTTTCTCTTGAACAATTTACCCCGAATCAAGTTGATTTCTCTCGAACACCAACATGTAGCAATTAAGAACAGCCTACGCTTTAGTCCATTCACTCTCTCGAGTTGAATGTGTGGAAAAGGATTTAGGATTTAGTCCTTCGAGTTGTACCCATGACAACCCAACATCCACAGACCATCAAATCAGTCATCTTGGTTTTAAAACCTCTCTCTCGAGCAAGCCAAAAAAATGAAGGTAGAGTTGTATTTGAAACTAAAACCCATTAAATAAACCCACAATTACTGATTGGAATCACTTTTAAACAATATTTACACTATCAATTAGCAATAGCCATAAGCTAAATCAACCCATAATCACACCCCAAGAATTGTGGTTTTAACTAGACATCATAAAAAGATAGAAATCGTTACCAAATCATGTTTCCATCAACTGGGTATGATTAATTTCGTCTTTACAATGGTCCAAATTGAAGAATATTCAATACCCACTTTTGATTTATCAAAAATGGCAAGTTTCAAATCTTCAAAGTTAAGGAAAAATTAGTCTCAATACTCAGAGTTCTAACTCAAAAATTACTCACATGAAAGTTTAGAATAAAATTTTATACTAAACATAAAGTTTGAAAATGTATTTATAGTCGCCAAAATTATGCTGCGAAGGGTCACTCGGTGCAATAAGTCGGGATCGGCGATCCGCCCTTTTGTCAGTTCTATTGCCTTTTTTCTTTGGCCTTCAGCATCTTCAAGTTTTGTGACTTTGGGCGATCTACTCACTGCATCGCAGAACCGTTCAGTGACACGCGAACTGCTCCTTTCTCTCTCGACTTGATTTTCTCCTTCTGGGCTTGGCACACTGGAACTTTAGGCGAGATCATAGCCATTCGGTGACTTGCCTAATGGGTTAGGCGATCATCAGACCTTCTTTTTTTCGTTCTTTTAGTTGGCTTGTTCCTTATTTTGCTCATTAATGTTCAAGCTTTGTTCCTCAATCCAAATACCTGAAAAATCAAGGATTTATATCAGTTATTGGCATAAATTATGCATTTGAGGACACTAAATCTATTAAAATAAATCCCTAAATAAGTCTAAATTATGGACTCATCAAGTAGCAGCAGTGCCCAGCCACGGTGGGTACCTATGGTCCGTAGGTGGACCTACGGCACGTGGGTCCCCTCCATGGGTCAGAGATCCCAGAAGTTGGGTCTCTGATGTTAACCACGGTTGTGCAGAATGGTTTGTCGATTGAATGACGGACCGTAGTCCACCTCCGTGGTCCCATACTTTCTGAATATTTCATGTGCAACAGACCCACAGACTCAACCTACGGTCCGTGGGCGGGGTCTCGTGGGTCAGGATTGTTCCAGGTTTCAGACATGCCTTATTTTGTACTCATGGTTTCAACACATCAATTAATCAACCTAGGTCTAATCATGCAATTTCAACACAATATATAGTAGTTTGTCATCCTTAGGGTTCCGTTAACATACAATATGACTGATTTATCAAATCGAAACTAGAAAACCTTAAGTTAGAACTGTCATTTAGACCTTTTACCCTGATTTATTTGGTTACAAAGAATAACACAATCACATTCTATCATCCCAAGGGTGATTCTAGCATACAAATCAATGTTTACACACAAAATTTTACCACCCAAGGTCAAGATCCACTTTGGGACTTCATAATACAACCATGAACAGTGAATTAAAAATCAAGGTGAAGTCAATTACCTTACAAGTAATGGAAGTGGGTGATTGTGTGATGCAATAGACTCCTTAGACCTTTTGACAAGCTTTTGACACCGAACCCGGACCTTGAACTCGTTTGTGAAGGGAGAAAGGGGTAATTTTAGGAGAGAAAAGGAGAATTATGGAGAGGAGAGGATAATTATGGGAGATGGGAGTGATATGGGGGTTTAATATGGGAGCTTTGGGATTTTGATGGATTAGAAACGGTTAGGAGGGAATTTGGATAGTGGGGGGTGTATTTGAAATGAGGGGTTTTTATTAAGAGAGGGTCCAGGTCGGGTCTCCAGAAACCCTAATATGGACCCACAAAACCCTGTCTATGGGACGTGGGTCGACCTACGGACCGTAGGTCTAGTCTGTAAGTCACTCTTACACTTAGAAAATCTTGAGGACTTACCTGGAGGTCCACGGACACTATTCACGGTCTGTGGATGGAACTACGGACCGTTGTTAGGGTCCGTAGACCTCTGCAGAGCCCTTTTTTCTGCATATTTGGCCTTTCATCCCTGCACATGTAGCAACCATTAGGCCTTTCTTTTTACATTTTCTAGACACTTTTTAGACACGGCTCTATGCTATATCTAGCCAACACTAATACAAAAATAAAACACCTATCTAAAGAATTACAGAAATTCAACTAAACAAAGAAAAACCTATAGTTGGCTAGATTGTACATCTTGGGTTGCTTCCCAAGCAGTGCTTGATTTAACGTCGCGGCACAACGCAGTCCTCTTGATTTCTTAGACTTCATCAAGATAGTGGGTCTCAACCACTTCTTGCACACTCTCCTCTTTCCCCATGTAGACCTTGATCCTTTGCCCGTTCACCTGGAACCTTGTTCCTTCCTTGTTCTTGAGATCGATCGCTCCATGTGGGAACACTTGAGTGACTATGAATGGCCCGGTCCACTTGGAGTTGAGCTTGCCAGGAAACAAGCACAACCTTGAGTTGAATAGAAGCACCAGTTCTCCCACAACAAATTCACGCTTTTCAATCTTTTGATCATGATACTTCTTCATCTTCTCCTTGTATGAGGCTGAACTTTCATAAGCTTTTAGGCGAAACTTATCAAGCTCTTTCATTTCACTCACTCTTTGACTCGATGCGGTTCCCCAATCTAAATTCAACTTCTTTAGCGCCCACATAACCTTATGCTTTAGCTCTACCGGCAAATGGCAAGACTTCCCATATACAAGTTGGTAGTGGGACATACCTATGGGAGTCTTGAATGCAGTGTGATAGGCCCATAGAGCATCACCAAGCCTCCTTGACCAATCAGCTCTATTTGCATTCACAGTCTTAGCAAGGATTTGATTTATCTCTCTGTTGGACACTTCAACTTGCCCACTAGACTGCGGATGGTAAGGAGTGGCTACATTATGACGGACTCCATATTTCTCTAGCAACGCCTTGAACAACTTATTATAAAAGTGGGAACCTCCATTGCTGATAATCTCCCTAGGTGTACCAAATCTGGAGAACTTTTTCAAGAATGCGGTGAAACTTTTACCTTCATTGTTTGAAAGCGCAATTGCCTCTACCAATTTTGACACATAATCAACCGCAACAAAAATATACTTCATCCCATGTGAACTCACAAATGGACCCATAAAATCAAGGCCCCATACATCAAATAACTCAATCACCAAGATCGGATTCATAGGTAGTTGTTGCCTCTTTGAAATTTCTCCCTCTCTTTGGCAATGATCACAAGACTTGGCAAAATCATGAGCATCTTGGTGGATGGTAGGCCAGTAATACCCACACTGCAAAATTTTATGCGCAGTCCAAATACCACTATGATGCCCACCAACAGGCGAAGAATGACACGCCGCTAGTATGCTCATCATCTAAACCTCGGGCACACAGCGATGAATAATCCCATCATCACAAACACGGAACAAATAAGGCTCATCCTAAAAGAGCTTCTTCACATCATGCATAAACTTTTTCCTTTGGTGAAAAGACAAATCTGATGGAACCAGATTACTTGCAAAGTAGTTAGCAAAGTCTTCGAACCAAGGAATCAAATCATGAGAAGCAGCCAATACCTGTTCGTCTGGAAAAATATTATTAATTTCAGCCCTATCTCCTAGCTTGAGCATAGCTTCCTCCTCTAATCTAGACGAATGATCGGCAACTTGATTTTATGTCCCCTTTCTGTCTTTCACCTCAAAATCGAACTCTTACAGCAACAATATCCATCTGATCAACCTTGGTTTTGCATCCTTTTTAGCCATCAAATACCTCAATGCAGAATGGTCAGTATGCACTATGACCTTAGTACTAATAAAGTAGGATCGAATTTTCTCGAATGCAAAAACCACCACAGGGAGTTCTTGTTCAGTCACCGTATAGTTCTTTTGAGCCACGTTCAAAGCTTTGCTGGCATAGTAAATAGGATGAAGAATCTTCTCTCGCCTCTGTCCCAATACCACACCAAGCGCCACTCCACTCGCATCACACATCACTTCAAACAGTTGCCCCCAATCTGGTGAAATAATGATAGGTGCGGAAACTAATATTTCTTTCAGCTCTCTGAATACTCTCAGACAAGCATCATCAAAGTCAAACTTACACTCTTTTTCAAGCAATTTGCACAATGGGTGTGTAATTTTGGAGAAATTCTTGATAAACCTCCTATAAAAGCCTGCATGCCCAAGAAAACTTATAACACCTTTAACAGAGATAAGTGGTGGAAGTTTTTCTATTACCTCGACTTTAGCTCGATCAACCTCAATACGCTTCTCAGAAATCCGATGACCCAGAACGATCCCCTCTTTCACCATGAAGTGGTACTTTTCCAAATTGAGCACAAGATTGCACTCTTCACACCATTTTAGTACCTCAGCCAAATGATCCAAACAACCATCAAATGAGTCACCTACCACAGAGAAATCATCCATAAATACCTCAATAGTGTCCTCCACCATATCGGAAAATATTGACATCATGCAACGTTGGAAGGTCGCTGGAGCATTACACAACCCAAATGGCATCCGTTTGAAGGCGAAAGTCCCATAAGGGCAAGTGAATGTGGTCTTCTCTTGGTCTTCTGGAGCTATAGAAATCTGATTGTAGCCCGAATAACCATCAAGAAAGCAATACCAACAAACCTTACCAGCCAAGCGGTCCAACATCTGATCCATGAACGACATAGGTAAGTGGTCCTTTTCTGTCAAAGCATTCAATTTCCGGTAGTCCATGAATACTCTCCATCCAATCACGGGTCGCATCGGAACAAGCTCATTTTTCACATTAGGTACCACAATAATCCCACCACAATAAACTCTTTTACTCTTATTTGGGAGATTCTCTAACCGATAATCATCACAATGAGCTATGTGATGATACAACATTTCTCCCACGCTGTCATAGTTGTCCTATACCTTGTCGGAGAATAAGACATCCTCAACTAAGCGGATCCACTAAAATATCCTTTAAAGCAATAAGATATCAACTAAAAAGTATGACCCTTTTTACCCATGTTGGTATACATAGTTTATGAGGACTTTGAGTTGTCTGAACTCGTCCCCATATCGGTGCTCAATACTACTCCCAACAATAAAACTCATGCTCATATGTTTAAAAATGTTTTCTCATCCTCAAGCTTTGAGATTATTACTCAAAAGGTTCTCTTAAAAGAGATAGTGCTCAAAAACTCCTCATAACTCATTCAGAAATCAAAGTTTCCTCTCATTTTAAATGTAAAACATTTACTCTTGGGAATACTTAGTTCCCATATATTCATTTTAAAAAAAATGAAACTCAACTCTTCTCATCCTCATACTCAAGTACTCAAGTCTTAAAACAAGTTTAAAAAATTGTAAAACACTTCTCAAAATGACTCGAAAGAACTCCCTTGAACTTTACTCTTAAATCTATCTTGAATTTGAAATGTGAATTCAAGAATTATGCTTTGGAATGTAGGAAATGATTTAGGAAGGTTAAGATAGTTGATCATAAGAACGAGCGAAGACCCAAATTAAAGAACATCGGCGCGAAGCGGAGATGGAATTAATTTTTTTGGTCGCGAAATAATTTTTAAGGCAGAGAACTCTATATCCTCTCCGTAACGCGAAGAGGGGGGTAATTATCTGGGGAGTGAAATTCTAAGCGACTCCGCGACACGGACCTGGGCGTAATCATTTGCCCTATCTTTTCTTCTCCTCCCCAATCTCGATTCAACTTATACCCACTGCAAATCTAAGGTCAAAATACACGAATTTTCATAACCCAGAACATTTTCAGCAAAACCCACACAAAGACTAATCAAACAACTCAACTATTTCACAACTCCTCACCTCTAGGACTTCAAAGACCTCAATTTATCAATTTATTTCAAAAACTTCTCAAGAACTCAAAAATCAACTTCAAGAATGAATTCATGGGTAAAATATTACATGATTGGCGTGAGTTCGAACAAACCCAACACTATGGAAGCTTACATACCTCGAAGCAATCAAATCCTTGACGAAAATCCTCAAATTTGAAGAACGCCTGAACTTTCTCCCTTTTTCTCCTCTTGAACTTCTCTCTAAAACCCTAAGCATGTTTACAATTGTGAAAAATGGTCTCAATCAGTTTAGACCCCTATTTAGGTGGGAAAAAATGCTTAAAGATAATGAGGTAAGGAAAAGATCAAAATACCCTTTCTTAATTGATGTGAGGTCAAAATACATATTTTTAATCATTATTTGCCTCATATTTATTATTTATATTTGTCCTTTTTGAGCATAAATTTTATGGATTGTCCTAAATTGTGTATTTTATTTGTAGGATTAAAATTGTGGAAAAATGAGGAAGTTTGGAGCTAAAACGAATTAAAGATGGAAAGTTGAAAAGAAAATCAAGCAGACAGCTTAATGGATTAAATTTATTAAAATAATATATTCCTATATATGGTGCAAAGTTGAACGCCAATTCAATTTGAATTAGGCTTATTTCTGCCACGTGTTAGTTGACCGGCGCCCCTTTGCCGCCAACAATTTGGAGAAATCACGCGTATAGTGCAAACCCAATTTAATTGGGTTTTGTTTTCCTAATTTGTCTTGAACTCAATTATTTTATTTAGGGTTTCTCTATCTATAAATAGGGGATGAAAAGTTATTCTTAAGAGGAGAGCCAAGAACCAAGATACAATACACAATATAAATTTTTTTCTAGCTTAGGATCTTTGGAAGAGCCGCCGTGGAGGCCGGAGAATTGTGGTTTATTCTTTCTTCTCCTTTATTATTTATTTGTATTCGTGATTATTAAAAGATAGTTTAGCTATTGTTCTTAACTTTTTATGATTAACACAAGCATATTTATTTTTATAAATTTTGATTGTGTTTTTTAGATAATGAGTAGCTAAATTTCATAATTAGGGTTGTGGGAACCATAAGCGATTAATAAAGTATGAATAGTAACTAAGCAATTCTTGAATAGTGTTTTGCATGCATTGATAATTCTTTCGCTTAAAAGTCTTTTTAGCGGTTGCAAACGTTAAAACTCGCCTCATTACTACTTGCCAGACCAAGCAAGTAATTAATGAGAAAAGAATTATCAACATAGATTTAGTTCCCACACCCTAGTTATGAAATATAGCTACTCATTATCTCATAAACACAATCAAAATTTATTAAAATAAATATGTTTGTGTTAATCATAAAAAGTTAAGAACAATAGCTAAACTATCTTTTAATAATCATGAATACAAATAAATAATAAAGGAGAAGAAAGAATAAACCACAATTCTCCGGCCTCCACGGCGGCTCTTCCAAAGTTCCTAAGCTAGAAGAAAATTTATATTGTGTATTATATCTTTGTTCTTGGTTCTCCTCTTAAGAATAACTTTTTATCCCCTATTTATAGATAGAGAAACCCTAAATAAAATAATTTAGTTCAAGACAAATTAGGAAAATAAAAGCCAATTAAATTGGGTTTGTACTGTATGCGTGATTTCTCCAAATTGTTGGCGGCAGAGGGGAGCCGGTCAACTGACACATGGCAGCAGCAAGCCAATTCAAATTGAATTGGCGTTCAACTTTGCACCATATAGGAATATATTATTTTAATAAATTTAATCCATTAAGCTGTCTGTTTGATTTCCTTCTTCAACTTTTCATTTTTAATTCGTTTTAGCTCCAAACTTCCTCATTTTTCCACAATTTTAATCCTACAAATAAAATACACAATTTAGGACAATCCATAAAATTTATGCTAAAAAAGGACAAATATAAATAATAAATATGAGGTAAATAATGATTAAAAATATGTATCTTGACCTCACATCAACACCCCACACTTAAACTTTTGTTCGTCCTCAAGCAAACATTAAAGCTCATCTCAAAAAAAAAAACATTTTAGCAATGTCATTACTTTGGTTAATACAAACAATTAGGTCATATACCAATTTCAAAACATCACGTAGGTTTCTCAATCATTATGCAAGACATCCAAATAAACAACAAACTTCTAACCTCCTAACCTCAAGGAAGGACTTTGAACTCATCAAATTTAAGCTTGCTCACCTACTCTCATCAAAGAAAGTTAATAAAATCACCTATCTATCATAAAACAAGTGCCCTCACAAAAAGAAATAGTCCATACACTCAATTCAAAAGATTGAATATAAATTAAGGACTTCATATCAAGAACAACTCTCACACTCAC
>JAJOOS010081713.1:0-32331 GCA_029582725.1 Solanum chiquidenum | reverse complement strand
TATATGATTGAATAAATTTATGTTAGTTATTATGTATTAGAATTATTTGAAGTCATGATTTCTAGTTTATTAGCACACTGGAAACAGGGAGAAAACTTATATACTATGCCATCCTAAAGTTGAAACCGATAGGCGAGGAAAGCCGTTAGGGGAGTAAACACAGTTGAGGCGCTGATAAGGAGGAAGTATCCACTAAAGTACGATGCTAGTAGTGACCGGAAAAAATGATAAACAAATAATCTAGTTCATAATGATCTAATATGAATTTAATCAATTATGAATATGATAGGAAGGAATAATTGAAAGCAAAAAACTGCATAACAACGAACATGACAACGTATATGCATGATGAAATGATAAAAAGTTATAAGACTTTAATCTTATATATACTTAAAGATATAGAAATAATTGAACTAAGAACAACTATATTTGAAAAAATACTTGATGACTACGAATTAGAAGATATATTAAATCAACAATGGTATGAAATAGATTTACAATATCTATATTTAGATAACGAAAGAATAGAATGGTACGATTTAGAAATAAATTCAGATTAAAATGAATTATGAATATTTACAATATTGGATAGAAGTTATGGAAGATATAAAACTATTAGAACAATTAATGGAAAATAATTTACATATGTACCGAAGAATCCAAGATATGTTATATCTAGAATACATCATAGATAATATAAAAGAAATATCAAGGTTAAAACCCTTAGCTAAAGAATATTATAATAAAACCTTTAGCCAGACATAAGATGAATTCCGCACCCCCAAAAAATGGTATAGTTTCCTATAGACTTCGTGAGATGAATTAATGAACATGCTTTAGCAATGCTTGTGAGTATGAATTGCATATAGGCTCCATGAGATTGTGTTGAGCATGCTTTTAGCTTGGAGAAGGTAGTTCCTCCTTGAAGATGAGAATCTTGAAATTTCATGCATATTGATTGCTAGGTCTAGCTCCTACTTTCCTTATGGTGCATTGAGTATGTTTAGCTTGGAGTTGATGTTTCCTCCTTGGTTGTGTGCATTTTGATGAGTTACATGCATGATGGGATTCTAGTCTTGAGTCATTTCCATTAGAAAGATGTTTAAAATCTCATTCGAGGACGAATGTTCCCAAGGGGGAGATAATGTAACACCTCGAAATCTAGTAGGCTAAACTAGGGCTAACTAGAGGTCAAGGGCCAAGAAGGGAGGAAGCTTGGGCAGCCTTCACCAAGCACTGCCTCACCTTCCACGGCTACCATGACGCCTCGTGGTAACGACCAAAGGGCCGTGGTAGTGCTCGTGGTAAGTTGGGCAGTAGCTAGGCTACACTTCCCCAAACAAGGACCTTCCCCACGAGCCACTTTACGGATCGTGAAGGCCACCACAGTCGTGGGAAGGGCCATGGTCTTGAGTTAGTCATAGAGAGAGGAAGAGGTGGCACCCTAGCCACTTTTCCAAAGACCACGGAGGGCACCACGGCTCGTGGAGGCTCACGTGGTCTTGTGGCAGTGCACTGTAAGTTAGTGGTCAATTGGTATTTTCCGGTTTTAATTAAAACAAAGCCATGTCATTTTGCCTAAGTATAGGACCCATTTATAAGTTATTTTAACCCCAAAACTCACCCATTCAAGTCCTTATTTCAAAGACCCAAAAGAAATCCCCAAAGTTCTTCTCTCAAATATTTCTCTATCTAGAAACTTGAAGAAGAAGAAAGAGATTCAAGCTAGGATCAAGGTCAAGCCTCAATTCCTCCATTGAAGTTAGCATTGGGATATGAGGTATGATGGTTTTCATCCATGAATTCCTTTCATTCATGGAGTCCTCGAATTCTTAAAAATTCAAATTAGAATTCCCGAATTATGTTAGGGTTTGCTTCAATTTCCGTGGGTTCTCTAGATTATTGATTTAAATGATTGAATGATGTTTTAATATGCATGAATTGATAATTTAACATGATTTATGATGTTTCCCTTATGAACCCATGAAACCCCCATGTTTTCAAGTTTTGAATCATGCGATGTGGGATTTTGATTATAAATGAAGAGTTTTATGAAACTAAGCATGTTTGACAAGCTTTGCATGAATTTATGATGAAATCCATATCTAACCCATGTTTTCCAAGTATTGTTGATTTAAATCGGGTTTTACACGTCAAGAGGTAAATTATAGACTTATGCATTTTCTTATGAAAAATATGCAATTGTTTTAGGGTGCTTTGAGAGTAAAGTACCAATGATGATGTCTTTGTTGTGTTGTTGAAAGGATATTCTCATAAACACATACTAGCATGATGTGAAGGGTTTTCTCACATAATAAGGATTCTTAGGTTGAAAGGCTTTCTCATCTAGTTGAATCAAAAGTAAGAGCTATCCTAATGAAACTAGCTTGGATTGGTTATCCTAGGATATCTTTTCATGGATGATGAGAATAAGTAAGAAAGGACTATTCCGTGGGAATTATGCTTAGCACCGAGTGGATATTGATGTGAGATGGAAGCTCTCCCGTAGTAGAGGCCGGGTTTCTAGAAGCAATCTCTTGATATGGAAGCTCCCTCGTAGTAGAGCTCGGATTTCTAGTAACAATCTTCTTATCTCTTAAATTCCATGCACCCGTAGGATGATAAGCTAGTGGATCCACTTAAGCTAGATGTTCATGGTTCTACCTTAGGAAAGTAGAACAACCCTTTTAGGTGTGGGATACACCGGGGGATCATGTATAGCTCACATGTTCTATATGTCGGTTAAGGCTCATTCCCCACAACAAGATTAACAGTGCACTAAGGTTACTTCAAGAAGTATCGCCTATGAGTTCAAAGGCTTTTAAAGATGATGTTAGATTACATTGTCCATGGATTTATGACTTGTGTTTTCTAACCCTCTTATATCATGTTTTAGTTGGTCAATTGCATGTAATGAAATGAAATGTCCCTTTTAGCATGTTTTAAATGTTTTTATGCATAGCTATCATACTTGGTACGTTGTTTCGTACTAATGCATACTCTTGCCTACATTTCCCCAAATGTAGGGTCTGACAGTAGGGTTATCAGTTTCGTGGCTAGAGGTTGACATTGAGATATTTTCAAGCTTTGGTGAGTCCTTATGCTTCGAGGATGGACTTCTATTGTTTTAGTTCTTTTCTTGTATTTTACTTTTGGACATGATGTATGAGCTAGGCCCAATTTCGTTCTATTTAAATAGATTTCTAAATGAGACAAAGTTTCTAGACTTCCGCTTTTCGTTTATAAAATGCTTTGGACTTGGATTATTGTTTTACTCTTATTGTTCTATTTCTTATATTATGAAAGCTAAGTGGCTTGTATGGAGTCCTTCGGGGTTCTATACGCCATGTTACATCTAGGGGTACCCGTAGGTCGTGACACATAGCATGAATGCAACCAATCCATACCAAGAATAATACTGAATTCTAGCATATACAGCTCCACCAAGTCAACAAGAGTAAATCTATGGGACAAGGAAATGAGACATTTTCTGTAGACCCTCTTAGCCACAATAGAATTACCAACAAGAGTAGAGACAAAAAAAAAGATCTAACAACACATCCGGAAGAACATCAAACCTCACTGCCACATATGGTGTCACAAAAGACAAGGTAGCACTGGGATCAAGTAAAACATAAACATCTAGTTGAAAAACTTTCAACATACCAGTAAGCATGTCGGGAGAACCCTCTTGTTCACCATGGGTCTGAATTGCATAGAATCGGTTTTGCTTAAGAGCATTAGAACCCAAAGCACTAAGAGTATCTTTCTTGCCCTCTCTTCCCTTAGCCGTAAGCATTGGGCAATCCCTTATTTTGTGCCCACTTTTACCACAACTGAAGCAACCATCTGTGTCGGCTAGGCACTTAACCTCATTCTTCTTTCCATACCTAACACAAGTAAACATAGGCAATGAAGATCCCCTACCATTCCCTCCTTGAGTGTAACACCCGTAGCCTAGTAAACCAGCTACGGCTAAGTATGTATACAACAAGTCAAGGCTAGAGGGCAAGAGCCAAGACAAAAGGGCAAGGGCCAAGATCAAGCCTCCATTCCTCAAGAAATTTTGGGCTTTGTAATCAAGGTATGTGCTTTATTTATCCATGGAACCCTTTCATCCATGGTGCCCCATGTTTTCCCCAATTTAGAAGAAGAATTCCCCAATTCTAGTTAGGGTTTCTTCTAATGTTATGGGTATGGATCCAATTGAGTGGATTATGGTTCTTTCTGATAGAATTGATATAATTACATCATTTTAAGATGAATTTACATGTACCCGTGTTTAACCTATGATTCTAAGGTGAAGTTGATATAGTTGGGTTTTATGCCATGAAAAGGGAAATTGAGGATTTAGATGTAGTCTTCTAGGATTGATGAAATATATTATAGACCTCTTGAGAATTAAACATATAGACATGAATTGATTTAGGTTAATGTATGCATGATGAACCATGATTAGTAGAGATAGAGATTGGGGCAATATGATTAAGTATGATTAGATTGCTTAAGATTGAAGCACATAAATGTAAATTGAATGAAATCAAGGCCATATGATGAATGTTGACTGTATATGGTATTGTTGTGGAAGGTTTACCTACATGATATATATTATAAATGTATGCATGTTCTTATAGAATCTATGTAACTGCTTTAAGGACACTTTGAGAGTAAAGTGTCAATGATTATAATGTGTTGTTGTGTTGATTGAAAGGACATTATCATGAACACTTAATGAACATGATGTGAAAGGTATTATCACATAATGAAGATTCTAGGCTTGAAAGTCTTTCTCACCTAATTGAATCTAAAATATACATGTAGACATGATGTGAAAGGTTTTCTCACATAGAATGATTCTAGGTTGAAAGGCTTGCTCACCTAAAATGAATCAAAGGATGTTGAATTATGTTAGCTTGAAGTAGTGATAAGATATACCTTCATGAATAGCTTGACTTGGTAAAACAAGACCAAGCTTGGTAGCTTGAGTTAGGGGTCTTCATGGATAGCTTTGGATTGAGCAATAGTACCCTTCCAATGGTTAGCTTGAACTAAGAACAATAGAGTGCTTTGCATGGTACCATGACTGAGGCGATACCATATCATTGGTAGCTTGGATTGAGTAATAATACCCTTCCTTGAGTAGCTTGGACTTGCATAAGTAAAGTGTTTTCCATGGTAGCTTGGTCTAGCATAAGGTAGTGTTTTTCCTTGGTAGCCTTGCATTGGTAAATCATAACCATTCATGAATAATGACTTGTCTTGGATTAGTAAAAAGGTACTCTTCCATAAATAACAAGAAATAGCTAAAGAGGGATTAGTCCCTAAATTAAATAGAATGTTTATGATGAAAATAGATTACTTTAAGGAAGTATTATAAGTATGATCAAATATGAGAATTTCTTGACATGATGTATGCTTAGCTTGGATTGTTGCTATAGTTTCCTTCCTTGATATGTATGACTAAAGGTGAATGTTCCCTTGTCTATTAAAGTGGTTTGCTTACCATGGGTGGGATTTATGGGGTCTTATCCATGCGTTGCACAAGCATACCTTGAGGTTACTTATGAGGTGTTACTCTCTTATGTTATGTTGATCTAGATGCATTGACTATGTCTATAATTATGTTGCTATCTCTTATGCTTATAGTTTATGTCTTATGATGTATCTTTTATGATCATGCCTTATGTCTTATGTTGACTTATGCCTATGATATGCTTATGTTGATGATTTATGCTAGCTATCATATTTAGTACATGTTTGTACTAATGCATACTTTTTCCTACATTCTTATCAAATGTAGGGTCCGACGATATCGACTTCCATCCTCGTGGCTAGGTTCATAGTAGAGCAAGAAGAAAAGTTTTGGTGAGTCCTCAGAGCATTTGAGGGATTGACCACCATGTCCTTTTATATTTCATTTAATGTTTAGAACTATTGTATGGGCTGTGTCCCAAGGTCTTCTCATGTTTTAGATGGTTTAAGACAAGTGTAAAAGACTTCCGCTTCATTTTATGAAACTTTGATGTTATGAAAAATGTTTTAAATTTCTGCTCATTTCTATTACTTTATGTTATGATATGCTAAGGAGCTTGTATGAGGCTTCTCAGGGTCTTGTACGCCTTGTTACATCTAGGGGGTACCCTGGGTCATGACAAACTTGGTAATCAGAGCATGAGGTTTAGAATGATTATAGGATGTCTCAAAACCACGTCTAGTAGAGTCTTGTTCATAAGTGTGAAGCGTGCCACATTTATGAATGGGAAGCTATTTGATGATTAGGAAATCTCACTTCTTCATTATCTAAGTCGTGCCATAGAGTTGGACTCTATTATGTCTTTCACCTATTTGTGCCTGTTGGTTTTCAGGATGTGACTACTACAAAGGCTAATGCAAGAAGGAATGAGGAAGTAAATGTGGATCAAGAAGTTCCACCCCAAGTTCTTTCTCAAGTTCTGATTGATCCTTTGGAAGAGAATATAACAAATATGGAGATTAGGTCGACTTTTTAACTGTTGTCTCAAGCCATGACGGCACAAGCCAATAGAGAGGTGGTAGCCCCCGTAAACCCAATTGTGGGTACGGACACTTCAAGAGATGAACCCTCTGGAGTTTTATGGCTCCAAAGTTGAGGAAGACCCTCAAGAGTATATAGATGAGGTCTATAAGGTGCTTCCTATTATGGGAGTGACTCCGGTAGAGAAAGCAGAATCAGTCGCTTACCAATTGAAAGATGTTGCTCAAGTGTGGTACAATCAATGGAAAGAGACTAGGTCGGTAGGAGCGGGTCCCTTAGAGTGGGAAGTGTTTAAATAGACATTTCTAGATAGGTTCTTCCCCCTTGAGATGAGGGAAGCCAAGGTGCATGAGTTTCCTAACCTTCATCAAGGAAGTATGATTGTGAAAGAGTATTCCCTTAAGTTCACCCAATTGTCTAAGTATGCTTCATCTCTAGTATCCGACCTAGGACAAGAATGAGTAAGTTTATGTCGGGTGTGTCTGATCTAGTGGTGAAAAAGTGTCATACGACTATGCTCATTAATGACATGGATATTGTTCATCTTATGACTTATTTCCATCAAATTAAAGAGGGGAAACTAAAAGGGAGATCTATGGAGAAAAAGAGGTTTAGAATGGAGGATGATAACTCCTCCCATGTAAGGTCCGGTGGACATGGTCATCCTAGGAATTGACAAAGGTTTTCCGGGCAAGGTTCCTCCAAGGATCCTAAGTATAATGAAGATAGGGTGTCCAACCTTAAACCACAAGGAATTAGTAGTGAATCCCGATGGCCTACTTGTGCTAGGTGTGGAAAGAGACATGAGGGTAGATATTTAGCCAGAAAAGAGGGTTGCTTTAGTTGTGGTGAACATGGTCACAAAATGAGGGATTGTCCAAAGGCAAAGGCTATGCAAAGAGAGGGTAAGCAAGTTCCTCCTAATGGTTCTGGTATGTGTTTTATGCTTTATTAGATTCTGGTGTAGCTTGTCTTATGTGGCTTGATAGACTTGATATGTTAGACTTTGATTTTGTCTTTAGTATTTATGGGCTGCATTATTGTTATGTTTTATTGATGGTAGAACTCGATTTGGTCATTATGAGTCTTGTGTATGTTCCATGGTTTAGAATCATCTTGGTGATGAATGTGAAAGCTTGGTGTTAACTTAATCCGACCTTAGTTGAATTGAAATAAATGGTGCTTAGAAAAGTCCGTTTAGGCTTACTCCCAAGGGGGAGATGATGTGCTTAGTTAGCAACGTCGTTGAGTGTTCTTAATGTTTATGAGTTGGGTTTACTAGAGCTCTCACCTTTGAACGGTGTAATAAATTTGGGAAGTTTAGTCCCCATATGAGGTCTTGAAATGAAGAGTTTCTCATAGTTTGCCCTTGTGTGGAGTCATGTGTGTTTTAGATGTTCCCAAGATTTCCTTATGTTATGCATGTTTATGAAAACTTGAGATTTGAAAGAAATGAGTTTGCATGATAGATTTCCTCATGTTGTAGTGCATTAGTATAAGTTGCCTATAGAGTTCATGAGATGTATTGATTAACATGTCTTAGCTCGGAGTTGAGAGATTCCTCCTAAAATATATGCCATGAGTATAGAGTGCATATAGGCTTCATGAAATTTTGTTGAGCATGTTTTTACTTCGGAGATGGTAGTTCCTCCTTGGACATGTTTAGTTAAGAGATTTCATGCATAATGGGTTGTTAGATGTAGATCTATCATGACCCAAGGGTACCCCCTAGACGTAACAAGGCACATAGAACCCCGAAAGGCCCCATGTAAGCCACTTAGCATATCATGACATAAAGCATTAGAACAATAAGAGTAAAAACGCATTTGCAGTCCAAAATTTTCATAAATGAAAGTGGAAGTCTAGACTTGTCTCAATTAGCCATATATTACAATACTTGAATCAAATAGGGTCACAGCTCATACAACATAGTCCTAAAGTCAAATACAAGGATGAAACTACTAAATGAAAATATCCGTCCTCGAATCATGCGGACTCACCAACAAGCAAGGAGAAATGAGCAAATCCAAGTTCTAGCCACAATGATGACCACCTTGAGAACCGGACCCTACACTTGGGGGAAAATGTAGGAAAAATATGGGTTAGTACAAAAATGCACTAAGTATGATAGCCATGCATAAAATCATGAAAACATGCTAAAAGGGAAATTTTAGTTGAATGCATGCAATTTACTAAGTTAAAGCATCATTTTAAAGATAATGGAAAGCATAAGTCATAAGCATAATCAACTCATAGACCATCATACCATAAGAGGAACATATCATAAATACCCTCAAAGCATACTTGTGCAATGTATGAATAAGATCCCATAATCTTACCCATACTAAGTATAGCCTCTTAAGTAACTATAACTCATCATTCATACTCTTGTTCATACTATTATCATAATGGGGAATAAGCGTTAACCGACATAGACCATGTGAGATTACCATGGAATCCGGTGTCTACCCCACACTGAAAAGGGGTTGTCCTACTTGCCTAAGGTAGAACCATACTCTTAGCTTAGGTGGATCCGCTAGCTAAATACCTATGAGGGCACATAGTTTATGGGATAAGGAGATTGCTACTAGAAACCCAAACTCAACTAAGGTAGAAGGTTTCTATCTCATGAGATACATACCTTAGGAACCCAGACTCAACTAAGGTAGAAGGAACCCATTTGGAAAGTCGGACTCAACTAGTGTAAAAGCTTTCAGTTGGAAGCCGGTCTCAACTATCGTACAAGATTCCATCTCATATTCATATCCACTCGGTGATAAGTATTAATTCCCACTAAGTTCTTATTATGTCTTGACTTAAGTTTATATTCATGGAAGAATGTTTTGACACTCAATACAACATAATTCATACTATATCTCATAGATTCAATAGGTGAGAATAGCCTTTCAACCTTAGAATCATCATGATAACCTTTCTCATCATATCATATTCATACATAGGTGTGTGTATAAGGATAACCTTCCAATAACACAACAACTAGATCATAATCATAATTGATGAGTCCACAAATTGGACTCATTTAGGGATATATTTTGATAGATTAGTGTCCTCAAATGCATATTTTGTCTCAATATCTGATGAAAACCCTTAAGTTTCAGGTATTTGGAATTTTAGGGAAAGCATGGACACTACTTAGCAAAAAGGAACAAAGAAAGCTGAAAGAACGAAGAAATGAAGATCTGAGAATCGCCGAACCCGTTCAGCGAGTCACCAAAAGGTCTTATCCTCGCCTTTTGTTCCAGTGTGCTGAGTACTGAAGGAAAGGATCAAATTCCGTGAAGTAGTACTATGTCACCTAATGATCGAAAATATGACAATGTTGAAGGCTAATGCAAGACGGTGATGCAATATACCAAAAGGCGGATCGCTGAGTTGATCGGCGATCCCGACTAACGTCAGCGAGTGATCCTTCGCAACACAGATTTTTGAAAACTATAAATACTCATTGAGATTTGTAGCTTAGTATCGAATTTTTTAGCTTTGAACAGTATTTTTCAGACTTTGCTTTTATTTTTGAGTTCTAAGTTTGGAGAGGGTTTTAAAGAACTTGAATGTTCAAAGGGTTTCAACTCCAAGATTTTGGACTGGGTCTTGCGGATTCTTCACTCTTGACTTGATTTGAGACTTAAATCTTCATACCCGTTTGAATGCAAACTCATATTGGTATAAATTTCTATCTCTTATACATGTCTAGCTAAAACCCCAATTCTTGGGGTGTGATTTTATGAATATGGGTTAAGTTAATTGTTGGGTCTTGCTTGATAATAGTTTAATCATTGTTTAAATGTGATTTCGTTTAGCAGTTGTGTTGGAACTTAATGAAATTGTAGTTGCAAATACGATTTCACCTTTGTGTTTTTGGCTTGCTCGAGAGAGAGGTCGTAAAACTAAGACTACCAAACTGATGGCCGGTGGGATTGGGTCGACATGAGGTTCAGCTCGAGAGAGTGAACCCTAGTCCTTCTCCCACACACTCAGCTCGAGAGAGTGAGTGGGCTAAGGCGGAGGTTGTTCTTCATGCGCCAACTCGGTGTTCGAGAGAAACCAAGTTGATTCAAGGTAAGTTTCTCGAGATAGAATTTACCCCCACTATGGTTTAGCCTAGTCACAAATATTCAACGAATTTACTATCAAAAGCATGTACTCAATGATCTAATTTAACATGTATTCCTATCACATCCCAAGAATCCCATCTCCTTGATTAGTACTATTTGTATTTTCGCTGATTTTTGCGTACTTGTTACAAACCCCAAAAGATAATTGGCACTTTTATGTCACCCCTTAGATTTAGTATGTTTGTATTTGACAATGTTTTTAGCTATGACTAATTAGAACTTAATTTTATTTTTCTATTAATTCTCAAGCCCACTCCCTTGGGACTCGACCCCAACCCTTGGTTAGATTACTTTACTATTTTACGATCATAGACACTTGCATTGGAAGTTGTGTCTTGATTACACAAACATCAAAATGGAGCCGCTGTCGGGCAGTGGTGTTATTTGACAATTTCGAGTTGAGTCGAATTTCGTTCTTGTTAATTATAGTTATACTTACTTAATTTTTAGTTTTGTTTTGCTTGTTTGTGTATTGAAATAGGAAAGATGAGTATTAATGGTAACTATGCGTACCAAATGGACCAAGTGCTATCTTCTCTCTACCAAGAGCCAAAAGAGAGGTGGCCTCATGAAAATGAGGCAAACCTCACTAATGGAACTTGAGTGAGGTTTTGCATCGTGCCACGACGTTAAATAAGGCGCTTCTTGGGAGGCAACCCAAAGTTTTATCGATTTATGTTTATTTTAGAAATAATGGTGTGTTGTTTGTGCAGGTTTAAATGAGGAAAGTGTTTGGAAAATTCAGATTTACGAGCAAATGATCCAGTCAGCGTATCGCTGAAGAGGTCAGCGTGCCAGACTTGATCCACCATTTGGATCAACATAATTTCAACTCGGAGCCTGTAAAACTTGGTGAGCTCAAGAACAGTTTGGCGAATCGCCAATCCGGTCGGCGACCACGATTAAGACCGCCATCTTGACCCCCAAGAAACTGAAGATCCTATAGAAATTGGTAGGGTAAGTGACCACTCGACGAATCACGGAGTGGATCGGCGAGTGCAATTAATATCGCCGAATGGGTGCATACTGGACAGCTCTAAACGGCCAAAGGTTTTAAAGTTTAAAACTCCTCACTTTTGCTCGCTTTCAAACTTGACAAACTCATACCTAGTTAATATTTTCTATATTTTTGCATTCCATAAGTAGCTTGGTTGCTGATTTGTGCATAGATTCGGGAATACATTGATGCCTAGCACTTTAGTTTTATCGTAGTCAGCATCAAAGATTCCACAAAACCATAAAGTACCTTCATGAGCCCGGGAGTTCTATGCCGTTGTGCATGCCTATTGGGCGAATTTGCAGGTGGTCACTCCTAGTGGACCTAGCAATGTTGATTCTTTAGAGATAGCTCTGGTTCTTGATGCCCAAACCATCGAGCATGACCCCAGGCACTAATGCCCAGATTCATACTGCGGCACCGGACACTGAGGTCCCGACATATGGAGAGACTGCGTAGTCAGGACCTTTCTTTACCTCCCTCTCTGTCTTACTTTATTTGCACTTTTAAATATTATTATTTGCATTTGAGGACAAGATGCTTTTATATGTGGTGGGGTGTGGCCCATCATTGTTTATATTTTGGGTTATGATCTATTATCGTGTTTATACACTGCTTTTTGTGAATGTTTGAGCTTATGGCTCCTTATTTATAATTGAAAATGATTTTTGACCCTTTCGAAAAAAAATTGCCACCTCTTGTATGTGTTGAATGTGGTTGTTCTCTTGCAAATTTGAGTATCGGTTTTGATCAATACCGATGACTTGAATAGTGCTTATAATCGAACAAACATGAATGAGCGGTTACGATGAGGCCAAATAAAGTTACATAGACAGTATGTGAACTATTTGCATCTCGTTGTGACTAGCCAATTATCAAATTGAGTCTCTTGTGATGATTGTTGCACACTAGCAAAAGTGTGGAGTCTTGTTTGACTTTGGTGTTGATGCCTTGTGTGATGAGCTTACTGTGAACTATGTATGATAACACCAAGAATTTTCCCCGTTGGTCCGGTCGACTAAGTAAGGCTATCGCTTGATATGATCTTAGGAAACTTCGAAGAGTGTGAACCAATTTGACATATACCTCTTTTGTGACCTACCTTGTGAGTGTGTGAACCTCTTTTGAACACCCCTTGAACCTTACCTTTCTTTGGAAGAAACTTGATGAAAACATGACTTCCCTTAATCCACTACATATAATCCTCTTGAATTGTGGTTGATTGAATAGCCAACTTAGGCCAAAAGCCTAAGTTGGGGGTGTGGTGAAAAGAGAAGACAAGTCAAAATGTTCAAGAAAAGTCTCCTTTAACCCATGGTTTTGAGAAAAATGGAACTCCTCCATATATATAAAAAAAAAGGGAAAGAAAAGAATGAAAAAGGTGTGGAATAAAGTACAAAATAAATGGGGTTTCCGAACAATCCATGGAAAGAGAATAATGGGATGACTTATGAGAACTAAAGAAAATGATGAAAGAAGAGGAAATGAAGTGTTGTGAGCACCACATTTCATGAGAATGAAAGTCACTGAGCCTAAATCACCATACCTTTGCACTCAGCCCCATTACAAGCCTAGAAACGACCTTCGTGATCTTGAGTGAGCTGAAGTATTTGTTGATTGGAAAATACGGGGAAACCTATGGATGAAGTAATGTATTGTGTTCATCTTTGTGAGTGTGAGTGTTGCATTGGATTCCAGAACTTTAAATGATTAAACCTCTGTGTGTGATTATGGAATCATCCTTTGTGTGAGGACATTCGAATACTTTTGTTGAGCTTGAACTTGCATTTGAAGCAAGTATTGCGAGCTTGAGAATCTTTGGTAATAGTGTGTCACAACTTGAATCTTTGGGTACACATTTGATCCTTGCATGAGTAAATTGAGTCTTGTTGTGTACATTCATGATCGAGTCTTATGTAGCACTATTTGAGACATCCTTTTTGAACTGTTGAACTTGAGTTTTACTTAAGGACAAGCAAAAGTTTAAGTTGGGGGTGTTGATGAGTCCACAAATTAGACTCATTTAGGGCTATAATTTGATATAATTAGTGTCCTCAAATGCATATTTTGTTGCAATATCTGATGAAAACCCTTAAGTTTCAGGTATTTGGAGTTTTAGGGAAAGCATGGACACTACTTAGCAGAAAGGAACAAAGGCAGCTGAAAGAACGAAGAAATGAAGATCTGAAAATCGCCGAACCCGTTCGGCGAGTTGCCAAAAGGTCTTATCCTCGCCTTTTGTTCCAGTGTGTTGAGCCCTGAAGGACAGGATCAAATCGGTGGTGAAAAGGAGCAGTCGGTACATCGCCGAGCAGTTCCGTGAAGCAGTACGATATTGCCTAATGATCCAAAACACGACGATGATGAAGCCTAACGCAAGACAACGATGAACTATGCCAAAAGGCGGATCGCCAAGTTGATCGGCATTCCCGACTAACTTCGCCGAGTCATCCTTCGCAACACAGATTTTTAAAAACTATAAATACTCGTTGAGAGTTGTAGCTTAGTATCGAATGTTTTAGCTTTGAACAGTACTTTTTCAGATTTTGCTTTTATTTTTTAGTTAAAAGTTAGGAGAGGGTTTTGAAGAACTTGAAGGTTCAAAGGGTTTCAACTCCAAGATTTTGGACTTGGGTCTTGTGGATTCTTCACTCTTGACTTGATTTGAGACTTAAATCTTTATACCCATTTGAATGCAAACTCATATTGGTATATATTTCTATCTCTTATATATGTCTAGCTAAAACCCCAAATCTTGGGGTGTGATTTTGTGAATATGGGTTAAGTTAATTGTTAGGTCATGCTTGCTGATTTAATCGTTGTTTAAATGTGATTTCGTTTAGTAGTTGTGTTGGAACATAATGAAATTGTAGTTGCAAATATGATTTCACCTTTGTGTTTTTTGGCTTGCTCAAGAGAGAGGTCGTAAAACTAAGACTATAAAATTGTTGGCCGGTGGGATTGGGTCGACATGAAGTTTAGCTCAAGAGAGTGAACCCTAGTCCTTCTCCCACACACTTAGCTCGAGAGAGTGAGTGGGCTAAGGCGGAGGTTGTTCTTCATGCGGCAACTCGGTGTTCGAGAGAAACCGATTTGATTCGGGGTAAGTTGCTCGAGAGAGAATTTACCCCCACTATGGTTAGCCTAGTCACAAATATTCAACAAATTTACTATCAAAAGCATGTACTCAATTATCTAATTTAACGCGTATTCCTATCACATCCAAAGAATCCCATCTCCTTGATTAATACTTTTTGTATTTTCGCAGATTTTTGCTTACTTGTTACAAACCCCCATTGATAATTGACACTTCTGTGTCACCCCTTAGATTTCGTATGTTTGTATTCGACAATGTTTTTAGCTATGACAAATTAGAACTTAATTTTATTTTTCTATTAATTCTCAAGCCCGCTCCCTTAGGACTCGACCCCAACCCTTGGTTGGGTTACTTTACTATTGTACGATCGTAGACACTTGCATTGGAAGTTGTGTCTTGATTACGCAAACATCAATAATCACTTTACTCTCAAAGTGTTCATAAAGTATATACATAAATCTCATAATCATGCATAATTTTCATAATATTTCCTTCAAGGATCATATTCCATCAACACATCTGGAATTACTACATTAGACATGGATAATAACATGATTCAAATAACTCAATTACTACAAGCATAATCTCATAATATCCTTCTTTAATCAATTCACCCACATCACAAGGTCAAAAAATGGGAATATGGAGATTTCATGGATTCTTGGGGGATTTCAACATAAAATCATAGTAAATCATCAATTAAATCATAATATAAAGTACTTAAATCATTAGAATCATTTTTGAAAGGAATCCATGACTAGGAGTCAAACCCTAGCTTTTGGGGAATTTCTATCTTTGAAATTGAGTTTTGAAGGGACTCCATGAATGAATTCTATCCACGGATGAAGAGCTACCATACCTTAGCTATGAATCTCCAAAGAATTTGAATAGAAACCTTGCTCCTTCAAACCCTAGCTCCAACTTCCTTCTTCTTCTTCCTTGAAGTTTTAGAGAGAGAATTTTTGGAGAGGATGAGTTCTTTTGGGATTTTTAGAATAATGGCTTGGATGACTTAATTTGGTGACTTAAAAACCTTATATAGTTAGTCTAATTTAGTGTAAAACGATATCACTTAATATTAATTAAAATTGGGAATGCCCATAAGGCCCCTAAGTGTAACTGTCAAAAGGCAGTTTCAGGCCCTACCCACGACCACGGTCCGTGGATGGACCCACGTGGCGTGCTGGTGAACCATGGGTTGAGGTTATGAGGCTTGTTTTGCAGGCTTTGAACCACAACCCCTCACCCATAGGGCGTGGGCTGACCCACCAGGCATGGGTCACCTCCGTGGGTCACTGCTAGGTAGCCTTCTAAGGGTTTTCCTCAAGGACCCATGGTTGGTCCTTGGGGACGTACCTTGACGTTCTAACATGAAACCTTATATTTTTTAGGTACAAAGAGGTACGTTTACGACTCTAACCCTCATGTTAAGCTCTAGTTTAGCCTACTAGTTTCCGGAGTGTTATAATATGTCCCCCTTGGGAACATTCATCCTCGAATGACGATCTAGACACCTTACGGAATAAAAGACTCAAAACTAGCAGCCCAACATGCATGAAACATCAAAATAATGCACAATTCAAAGGAGGAAACTTCAACTCCATCTCAAACATAATCAATGCAACACAAGGAAGTAGAAACTACATCTAACAACCCGTTATGCATGAAACCCAATATTTCTCATATTCATAGGAGGAACTACCTTCTCCAACTAAAAGCATGCTCAACACAATATCATGGAGCCAATATGCAATTACTCAAAATCATACTAAAGCATGTTCATCAACTCATCTCATGAAGTCAAATAGACAACCTATACTAAATGCACAACAACATGAGGAACATCAATTATGAAATCTCATTTTCTTACTGAACATGAATTTCTCAAGAACATGCAATCATAAGGAAATCATGGAAAATTGCATATAAAACACATGACTCCCAAAACACTAAAACTTAAGAGGAACTACTAACCTCAAGCTTGAATATGAGTACAAGGAAAGAGATGAGGATATCGGGACTTCATATTGGCCTCGGCCTCCCAAGTAGCACCCTCAACTAAATGATTTCTCCATAAAACCTTCACGAAAGCTATTTCCTTGTTTCTCATTCTCTTGACTTGCCGGTCAAGGATCTCTACCGGAACCTCTTCATATGAAAGACTTTCGTCAACTCCCAACCCTTATAAGGGAATAATGGATGCCGGATCTCCAATACACTTCTTAAGCATAGAAACATGAAATACCGGATGAACCGGAGCCAACTCATTTGGCAGATCCAACTCATAGGAAACTTTACCAACTCATTTCAAAGTTTGATATGGGCCTACATACCGGGAACTAAGTTTTCCTTTCTTGCCAAATCTCATCACACCCTTCATGGGTGAGATTTTCAAATAGACCCAATCATTCAATTCAAATTCTAGATCCCTTCTTCTGACATCGGCATATGACTTTTGTCTACTTTGAGTTGTTCTCAACCTCTCTCTATTAAGATGAACCTTCTCAATGGCTTCATAAACTAGCTCGGGACATATCAAAGCAATTTCACCCACCAAACCAACCAACCGGAGACCTACATCTCCTACCATACAAGGCTTCAAAAGGTGCCATACCGATACTTGAGTGATAACTATTATTGTTGGCAAACTCTATTAATGGCAAGTGGTCATCCCAATTACCCTGAAGTCTATAACACATGCCCTTAACATATCCTCCAATGTTTGGATGGTACGTTCCACTTACCCATCAGTTTGGGGATGAAAATACGTGCTAAGCTTAACCTTAGTACCAAGCCCTTTTTGGAATGACTTCCAAAAGTCAAAGGTAAATTGAGTACCTAGATCTGAAATATATAACTTGGAATAGTCTTTCGCAGAATAAGAAACCTTGACGGGAATAAAGTGGGTTGATTTTGTCATCCAATCTATAATGACCCAAATAGAATCAAGTTGCCTTCGAGTGCGGGTCAAACCCACAATAAAGTCCATATTTACATATTCCCACTTCCAAGTGGGAATACCTATATTTTGGGACAAGCCTCCCGTCTTTTGATGCTCAACTTTAACTTGTTGACAATTAGGACATTTAGCTACAAATCCCGCAATATCTCTCTTCATATCATTCCACCAATAGACTTCTCGTAGATCACAGTACATCTTGGTGTCTCTCGGATGAATAGAATATCGAGAACTATGAGCTTCCTCTAGAATTTTCTCTCTTATACCATCAACATCCGGAACACATAATCGACCTTGGTACCTAAGCACCCCATCTCCCCCTTGGGAGAAAGCCTCAACGGACTTCTTGAGTACCAACTCTTTCAACTCAACTAATATAGGGTCAAGGTCTTGTTTAGACTTCACATCCATCACAAAGGATGATTCGAAACCATTATCGACCATGACACCACCCTTGGTGGAATCCACTAGTTGGACACCTAATCGGGCCAATATATGCACCTTACGAACCAATTCTTTCTTTTCATCCTCTACATGAGTCACACTACCCATGGAAAATATACTAAGTGCATATGCTACAACATTAGCTTTGTCGGGGTGATAAAGGACACTCATATCAGAATCCTTTAATAATTCTCACCACCTTCGTTGATGAAGATTCAAGTCCTTTTGACTAAACACATATTGAAGACTCTTGTGATCGGTGAAAATATCCACATGGACCCCATACTAGTAATGTCTCCATATTTTCAAGGCAAACACAACCACCGCTAATTCAAGATCGTGGATCGGATAATTCTTCTGATGGACTTTAAGTTGCCTTGAAGCATAGGCAATCACTTTACCGTCTTGCATGAGGACACATCCCAACCCCACCCTAGAGGCGTCACAATATACCAAAAACCATTTGTACCTTCCAATAAGTCAACACCAAAGCGGATGTAAGTCTATCCTTCAACTCTTGGAAGCTTTTCTCATAAACCTCTGACCACTCAAACTTAGCCTTCTTTTGAGTCAAAGCCGTGAATGGAGAAGCAATGGAGGAAAACCCCTCAACAAACCTCCTATAGTAACCGGTAAAATCCAAAAAGCTTCTAACGTCTGAAGGAGTTAGAGGTCTAGGCTAACTCTTGACCATATCCATCCTCTTAGGATCTACCTCAATACCCATGCTTGTCAAAATATGACCAAGGAAAGCTACAGACCGTAACCAAAATTCACATTTGCTAAACTTTGCAAAAAGTTGTTGGTCCTTAAAAACCTACAACACAATTCTCAAATGGTCCACATGTTCGCTCTCTCTCCTTGAGTAGATCAAGATATCATCAGTAAACACAATAACAAACATGTCTAGGTATTGCCTAAACACTCTATTCATCAAGTCTATAAATGCCGCCGGAGCATTAGTCAACCCAAATGAAATCACTAGGAATTCATAATGACCAAATCGTGTTTGAAAAGCCATTTTGGGAATATCACCCCTCTCATCCTCTATTGTTGATAACCCGAACGAAGATCAATCTTAGAGAAATAGCTAGCTCGTTGAAGTTGATCAAACAAGTCATCTATCCTTGGGAGTGGATACTTATTCTTGATGGTCACTTTATTCAATTGGCAATAATCGATGCATATTCTAAGAGACCCATCCTTCTTTCTAACAAACAATACAGGTGCACCCAATGGAGAGATACTCGGTCGAATTAAACCCTTATCTAAAAAATCCTTTTGTTGCTCATTCAACTCTTTTAACACCGCTGGAGCCATTCTATAAGGAGGAATGGAGATAGGTTGCATGTTTGGTAAAAGGTCAATACCAAAATCTATTTCCCACCTGGGAGGAATGCCAGGTAAATCATTGGGGAAAACATCCGGGAACTCATTCACTACGGAAACCAACTCTAGGGAAGGGGTTTCAGATTCAACATCCTTTACCCTAACAAGATGGTAAATACACCCTTTGGAGATCATCTTCCTAGCTTTAAGGCAAGAGACAAACTGACCTCTAGGCATAGAATTTCCCGCCTTCCACTCTAAGATAAGCTAATTTGGAAATTGGAACCTAACCACCCGAGTCCTACAACCGATAGAGGCATAACATGCATGCGACCAATCCATACCCAAAATCACATCAAAGTCTAACATGTCTAACTCCACCAAATCCACCAAAGTAACCCTATGGGACAAGGAAACCGGACAACTTCTATAAACCCTCCTAGCCACCACAGAATCACCAACTAGGGTAGAGACCGAAAAAGGTTCTACTAACACTTCAGAGAGTATTTCAAACTTCATGGTCACAAAAGGTGTCACAAAGGGCAAAGTACCACCGGGAACTAACAAGGCATATATATCAATAGAAAAGACTTTTAACATAACGGTCACCACATACAGGGAGCTCTCTTTGTCACCTCGGGATTGAGAGCATAAAAATGGTTTTGCTTTTGGGCATTGGAGTTTGAACCGCTTGGAGGAGATTGTTTATATTCCCTCCCCTTAACCTTGAGCATCAGACAATATCTCATCTTGTGGCCAATCTTCCCACAACTAAAACACCCATCAGTGCAAACCAGGCACTTACCATCATGTTTTCTACCACATTTTGCACAATTAGGCCTAGCAACATCAAAACCACCATTATCACCTCGTTGAGGTTTAGGGTTGGAAACCCTATCCTTGTTGACCCTTGGAGCACTAGAGAAGCCTTGATTGGAAAAACTTTGTCTAAACCTTGGCCGACCTTGTCCATCGAACCTAGCATTGGTGAAGTTTCCTTCACCGATTCTAGCTCTTTTAACCTCTCTATTCTTTTTCTTGAGTTTTGACTCCTTAATTTGTTGAGCGTACACCATAAGACTTGAGATATCCATGTCACGATGGAGCATTGTCATACGAAATTCTTCTTCAACCAAGTTAGACACACCCGTCAAAAACCTACTCATTTTATCCCTCGAATCCGCCACCATATTTGGAGCATACTTGGACAATTGAGTGAATTTTAGAGAATACTCTTTCACGCTCATACTTCCTTGATGAAGGTTAATGAATTCTTTCACCTTAGCTTCCCTCAACTCTCGGGGAAAGAATCAATCAAGAAATGTTGATCTAAACAATTCCCATCCTACCGGGCCTGCTCTTATGGGTCTTCCACTTTTCCACTGATCATATCATACTTGAGTAACATCCTTTAGTTGGTAGATGGCTAACTCAGCCTTCTATTCCGAAGAAACCCCCATAATAGAAAGAACTTTATAAACCTCATCGATAAACCTTTGAAGATCCCCTTCCACTTTACAGCCATGAAATTCGGGAGGGTTCATTCTAGCAAAATCCCTAACCCTTGAAGCAGCCGAATTCACATTAGAACTCACCAGAGCTACAACTTCTTTATTGGCTTGAGCCATCACGACTTGGGCCGTCACAACTTGAGCCAACATTTGGATAGAAGACCTAAACTCCGCATGGGTCACATTTTCAATCAAATGATCAATCAGAACTTGATTAGCTTGAGGAGGAGCTCCTTGATTCACATTATCCTCTTCCACCTTTATAGCGTTAGCCCTTTGTGTATTCATATCCTAAAGACACAATAGAAGAATTGGGAGAGGGACTTTATAAAGCTAAACTCTAAGGCACGACTTAAGAGTAATGAAAGAAGTGTAGTTTCCTAATCATCTTATAGCCTCTCATTAATAAGTGTGGCGCTCTTTGATGTTTCCGTAATCAAGACACAACTTCCAATGCAAGTGTCTACGATCGTACAATAGTATAATAACCCAACCAAGGGTTGGGATCGTACCCACAGGGAGTGATTTTGAGAATTAATAGAAAAATAAAATTAAGTTCTAATTAGTCATAGCTAAAAACATTATCGAATATAAACATGATAAATCTAAAGGGTGACACAAAAGTGTCAATTAACAATGGGGGTTTTGTCACAAGTAAGCAAAACCAGCGAAAATACAAAAAGATACTAATATGGAGACGAGATTCTTAGGATATGATAGGAATACGGGATAGACGAAATCATTGGGTACATGCTTTTGGTAGTAAATTCATTGAATCTTTGTGACTAGGCTAGACTTTAAAGGGGATAAGCTCTCTCTCGAGCAACTTACCCCGTTTCAAGCGGAAACCTCTTGGACACCCACTTGCCGCATAAAGAACAGCCTCCGCCTTAACTCACTCACTCTCTCAAGCTGAGTGTGTGGACATGGGAATAGGGTTCACTCTCTCGAGCTGAACCTCATGTCGACCCCCTCGCACTGGCCATCAATTTAGTAGTCTTAGTTTTACGGCCTCTCTCTCGAGCAGGTCGAAAACACAAAGGTGAAATCATATTTGCAACTAAAATTTCATTAAGTTCCACCACAACTACTAAACGAAATCACATCAAAACAACAAATAAACCACCAACAAGCAAGACCCAACAACTAATCTAACCCATATTCACAAAATCACACCCCAAGAATTGGGGTTTTAGCTAGACATGCTAAAGAGATAGAAATTTATACCGAAATGAGTTTGCATTCAAATGGGTATGAAAATTTAAGTCTCATAACAAGTCAAGAGTGAAGAATCCAAAAGACCCAAGCCTAAATTCTTGGAGATGAAACCCTTTGAATCTTCAAGTTCTTCAAAACCCTCTAAAACTTAGAGCAAAAATATCAAAAGTACTATTCTATATGAAAATTATAATAATTGTTCCATTCTTAAAAGTACAACTCTAACTAGTATTTATAGTTTTCACAAATTTGTGCTACAGCGGATCATTCGGCGACATTAGTCGAAATCACCGATCAACTCAGTGATTCGCCTTTTGGTGTAGTTCATCACCGTCATACACCAGCCTTTAGCATCATCGTGCTCTGGGTCATTGGATGACATGGTACTGCTTCATGGAACTTCTCGGTGTTGCACCGACTGCTCCTTTTTTCGCCGACTTGATCCTTTCCTTTAGGGCTCAGCACACTGGAATAAAAGGCAAAGTAAGACCCTTCGGTGACTCGCCAAGTGGACTCGGCGATCCTCGGGCCTTCATTTCTTCGTTCTTTTCAACCTTTTCGTTCCTTTTTGCGACGTAGTGTCCATGCTTTCCTTCAAACTTCAAATACCTGAAACTTAAGGGTTTTCATCAGATATTGAGATAAAAAGAGCATTTGAGGACACAATTTCTATTAAAATATATCCCTAAATGAGTCCAATTTGAGGACTCATCAACACCCTCAACTTAAACTTTTTCTTGTCCTCAAGCAAACTCAAGCTTCGCCCTTCAAAAAAAGAGGTCTTGAACAGTGCTACACAAGACTCAATTATGAATGCACACAACAAGACTCAAGTAACTTATGCAAAGATCAAATGTGTACCCAAAGATTCAAGTTATGACTCACCAATATCAAAGAATCTCATGCTCACAATACTTGCTTCAAATGCAAGTTCAAGCTCAACCAAAGTGTTCAAATGCCCTCACACAAGGAATGATTCCATATTCACACATAATGTTTTGTAATTTAAAGTTCTGGAATCACATGCAATGCTCACTATCATAAAGAAGAACACAATGCATGCTTTCACCCATAGGCTTGCCTGTATTTTCCGATCAACGTTTGTTTCAACTTACTCACGATCAAAGAGGTCTTTTCAAGGCTTGTAATGGGGCTGAGTGCAAAGGTATGCTCATTTAGGCTCAGTGACTTTCATCCTCATGAAATGTGGTACTCACAACACTTATTTTCCTCTTCTTTCATCATTCTCTTTAGTGCTCATAAGTCATCCTATTATTCACTTTCCATAGATTGTTTGGGAACCCCATTTCTTTTGTACTTTATTTCACAACTTTCTTTCACTTCTTTTTCTTTCTTTCTTTCCTCTCTTTTCTTTTTGTATGGAGGGGTTCCATTTATTTTTTTTCTAAACCATGGGTAAGAAGGACTTTCTTGCACTTCTTGATTTACCCTTTGTTTTCACCACACCCCCAACTTAGGCTTTTGGCCTAAGTTGGCTACTCAACTAACCACAACTTCATGAGGATTATGGGTAATGGGTAAAGGAAGGTTATGTTTGCATCAAGTTTCTTCTAAAGAAAGGTAAGGCTCAAGGGGTGTTCAAGAGAGGTTCACACACTCACAAGGTAGGTCACAAAAGAGGTATATGTCAAATTGGCTCGCACTCTTTAAAGTTGCCTAAGATCATATCAAGAGTTCACATCACTTAGTCAATCGGACCAACGAGGAAAATTCTAGGATCTATCATGCATGGTTCACAGTAAGCTCATCACACTAGGCATTGACACCATAGTAAAAACAAGACTCCACACTTTTGCTAGTGTGCAATGATCATCACAAGAGACTCAATTTGATACTAGGCTAGTCGTAACGAGATGCAAAAAGTTCACATATTGTCTATGCAATTTCATTTGGCCTCATCGTAGCCATGTATTCATGTATGTTTGATTGAGAGCACTATTCAAGTCATCGGTATTGATCTGAACCGAGACTTAAATTTTGCAAAAGAACAGCCACATTCAACACACACTAGGTGGCAAAACAAAATTTGGAAGGGTCAAAATCATTTTGTAATTTTTAAAATAAAAGGAGACATAAGCTCAAACATCCACAAAAATAGATAAAACACAATTTTAAAGCAGAACAACCCAAATATATACACAAAACACAACTATCAACACAAAGGGTGTGAGCCTCACCCTACCACAATTAAAAAGTATTTGTCCTCAAATGCAAATAAAAGTATCCAAAAGTAAAAATATAATAAGACAGAGAGAGAGGTAAATAAAGGTCTTGTTTATGCAGTCTCTCTCTCTGTCGGGGTCTCAGTGGCTGGTGTAGCAATCTGTATATGGGCATCAGTGCCCGGAGTAGCCTCAGACAGAATAGCAATGCCAGTTCCACTAGGAGTTGTTGTGGACGTCTAAGTCGACAATGTCTGGATCACTGGCTGCACAACCGTCTCTATAAGATCTGGCAAGTCTCTGAATATGCCCTTATCTCTACTCTCTTGTGTCTCCTCAGCATGTACTAATATCAGCTCCTCATTGGTCTCTGCATCCGACTCTGCATGTGCTAGTGTCATCCCCTTATACATCTCTGGTGGTAGCCGGAGGAATCCCCGAAGTCTCAGAAGGATCCCTGTCATCAGCAGCCTCTAGCAGTGAAGTGAAGTCAGTAGACTTAAGATACTCTACCTCCTTTCTCAAATCTACCACTTCGTCTTTCAAAGCTGAAACATCGGGTGTCTCTCTCTGTCTGCTCTCACAAGCAATGACTCTAGTAGCCAGATCATCAACAGAGTCCCTAAGGGGGGTAAGTGCAGCCAAAATAGCACTATCGATCATTCCTGGAATGGATCTCTCCAATCGAGTCACTCTCGCATCCGCTGAATAGGCCAGCTGTCCCATCTTCAGGATCATGGCCTGAGTAATCTTGGCAGGCTGGGAGGAGGAAGAAGCACGTGGGACCTGTGAAGAATAGGAAGAAGGAGCAGGTATACCTGAGGGCTCAGAAGAAGGAGTAGGTGAAGATGCCTCTGCTGGTAATGAGTCAACATTGACCTCTGGAGAAGTGTCTGTTGGAGCTAATCTCCTCCTGTCAACCTCCTCTCGTATGAATTCGGCCTCGATACGCCAGTTATCAGTGGAGAAAGACGGGGTGACCTCAGCATCCCTCGTAGTGTCAATAAGTACTACAGCTTGCCGGCACAGCTCAGTGACCAGAACTGGAAATGGAAGAGACGTCAGCTTCTGTTTGGCTCTCATGGCCATCTCTTGTGACATCAACAGCACAAGATCGATCTGCCCCCTGGCCATGATAGAACCAAGGCAAGCCGCCTTAGCATGGAGCATAATAGACTCATTCTGGGATGGCATGATAGTGTTGATGATGAAGCCAAACCAGAACCTGGAGGCGATGTTCATATCCCTCTTCTCAATAGGAGCTTCTGCATCCATCCACCTCGGGGTGATGTCCAAAATCATTGGAGCCAACTAACCCTTCAAATCAACCAAGGACTGGACAATCGGCAACCCTTCATAAGGAAGTACAGAGTGCAGCGGTCTACCCAATACAACATTAATGTGCTCACTATGACACTCCACTTCTTTACCTCTGACCATGACCGACTTCACCGGTTGAAACTCACTTGCCTTCTTCTTGTTCTTCGACACCAACTCCTCATAAGCAGTGTTAAACTCTCCTACCCAATAAGGAATGTAAGGGCCTTGGGGCCGTGTGAACTGCTCGAATCCATGGTATCGGAGAGTTTCAAGCACATCAGGATGATTGCCTTCCAGATCCTCCATAGATAGTAACTTCTCCTATATGATGGTCCGTAAACCATCACCTTTCAATATGTCTAACAGCCTCGGTGGAGGAACTATAGGGAGTGCAGGGTTGACTGGAGGTGCCTGAGATGGCACTGAATCTATTGTTGGAGGAGTTGCAGCTGCTGAAACCCTGTTGGATGTGTGTTGAGGTCTATCTCGGAGCCTATTCTATCGGTGAATTAAGGGTTGATCATCTTCAGGCTCAGACCACTCAATTTGGGCCTCAATAGCTACTCATTTTTTCATTATATGTTTCATGCTTTTGCCTTTGTCTCTCGATTGGAGGTTATCCCCTCTCATCTTTGGATGGTTTGATCCTCCTTCATTTATTGAAATGCCCTTTGCCTTTTGTTGTGGTGGTTCGGTTAGATTTGTACGTACCATATCTTGGTGTGAGAATGTGAAGTTTAAAAGTGAGGGAAAGTGGAGAATTTCAAAGTCTAAGTCTTTTGGCCATTATAAACCGTATAGTTCGCGCCCATTCGGTGACATTAGTCGCACTCACCAATCCACTCGGCGACACGCTGAGTGGTCACTTGGCTCGCCGAGTTTTACAGGACCTTCAGTCAAAGTGAGAGTCCAAACGACGATCTTCATAGGGCACGCCGACCATTTCGGTGATCCGTCGACTGACCTTTTACTCGCCAATATACCATTTTCCCAACACTTTCAGAATTTAAACCTGCACCACCAACACACCATTATTTATAAAAGCAAACTAAAACATTTAAAACCTTGGATTGCCTCCCAAGAAGCGCCTTATTTAACATCATGGCACGACGCATTTCCTCATTCACATCCCATTTTTGGGGTCGACCTTAGCACCACTAGGTGACCCCTCTTGCTTAGTTGAGTAGAGATGAGGCAGCTCATAAGTCACGAGATTCTCGAGCAGTTGAATAGATCTGGAGTGAGAGCCAACCATCTGATTTAACACTTCAATGCCCTCCTTCATCTCTCCCAGCACTCTGTCTTGCTCAGTGACCTTTTGGAGAATGAGTATCAGAGTATCCTCGACACGTCTACTCTCATTGTCCATAAATTTGTGTCTCTCATGAGGAGTTATATGCTTCCCTTGGCGTTTGCACTAGGTTTCCACCTCTGTTATTTTGGTGGACAAATTGTTCAGTTTAGTCACCACGGCGGTCAACATGAAGTCCCTCTCGACTTCTTGGTCCGACTCAGCCAATTTGTCACTAGTTCCATCATCCATCTTCAATTTATTCCTAACAATATCAACAAGGAAACCAAAACTAAAAAATAAAGTAAGTAGACTATTACTAATAGGAACATAAATTTTACTTAACTACAAATTCTCAAGTAACACCACTCCTCCGCAGTGGCACCATTTTGATTTTTGCATAATCAAGACACAACTACCAATGCAAGTGTCTACGATCATACAATAGTATAATAACCCAACCAAGGGTTGGGATCATTCCCACAGGGAGTGGTTTTGAGAATTAATAGAAAAATAAAATTAAGTTCTAATTAGTTATAGCTAAAAACATTATCGAATAAAAACATGATAATCTAAAGGCTGACACAAAAGTGTCAATTAACAATGGGGGTTTTGTCACAAGTAAGCAAAAACAACGAAAATACAAAGAGATACTAATATGAAGACGAGATTCTTGGGATGTGACAGGAATACGGGATAGATAAAATCATTGGGTACATGCTTTTGGTAGTAAATTCATTGAATCTTTGTGACTAGGCTAGACTTTAAAGAGGATAAGCTCTCTCTCGAGCAACTTACCATGTTTCAAGCGGGTTCCTCTCGGACACCCACTTGCCACATGAAGAACAGCCTCCACCTTAACCCACTCACTCCATCGAGCTGAGTGTGTAGACATATGACTAGGGTTCACTCTCTCGAGTTGAACCTCATGTCGACCCACTCGCACTGGCCATCAATTTAGTAGTCTTAGTTTTACGACCTCTCTCTCGAGCAGGTCGAAAACACAAAGATGAAATCATATTTGCAACTACAATTTCATTAAGTTCAACCACAACTACTAAATGAAATCACATCAAAACAACAAATAAACCACCAACAAGCAAGACCCAACAACTAATCTAACCCATATTCATAAAATCACACCCCAAGAATTGAGATTTTAGCTAGACATGCTAAAGAGATAGAAATTTATACCAAAATGAGTTTGCATTCAAATGGGTATGAAGATTTAAGTCTCAAAACAAGTCAAGAGTGAAGAATCCAAAAGACCCAAGCCCAAATTCTTGGAGAAGAAACCTTTTGAATCTTTAAGTTCTTCAAAACCCTTTAAAACTTAGAGAAATATTATCAAAAATACTATTCTATATGAAATTTATAATAATTCTTCCACTCCTTAAACTACAACTCTATCTAGTATTCATAGTTTTCACATATTTGTGTTGCAGTGGATCATTCGACGACATTAGTTAGAATCTCCGATCAACTCGGCGATTCACCTTTTGGTGTAGTTCATCACCGTCTTGCACCAGCCTTCATCATCATCGTGCTCTGGGTCATTGGGAGATATGGTGCTGCTTTGCGGAACCTCTCGGTGATGTGCCAACTGCTTTTTTTTCTTTCGACTTGATCATTTCCTTCATGGCTCATCACACGACGTAGTGTCCATGCTTTCCTTCAAACTTCAAATACCTGAAACTTAAGGGTTTTCATCATATATTGAGATAAAAAAGAGCATTTGAGGACACAATTTCTATTAAAATATAGCCCTAAATGAGTCCAATTTGAGGACTCATCATGCTTCACACTCATGAACAAGACTCTACTAGATGTGACTTATGAGACATCATCCTAGAATCATTTTAAACCTTGTGCTCTGATTAACAAGTTTGTCACGACCCAAAGGTACCCACTAGAGGTAACTAGGCACATAGAACCCCGAAAGGCCCCTTGTAAGACACTTAACATATCATAACATAAAGCATTAGAACGATAAGACTAAAAATGCATTTCAAGTCCAAAATTTTCATAAAGAAAAGCAAAAATCTAGACTTGTTTCAATTAGACATCTATTACAATACTTGAATCAAATAGGGTCACAACCCATACAACATAATTTGAAAGTCAAATACAAGGATAAAACTACTAAATGAAAATATCCATACTCGAATCATGAGGAATCACAAACAAGCAAGGAGAAATGAGAATATACAAGCTCTAGCCACAATGATGACCACCTTGAGAACCGGACCCTACACTTGGGGGAAATGTAGGAAAAATATGGGTTAGTACAAAAATGCACTAAGTATGATAGCCATGCATAAAATCATGAAAACATGCAAAAAGGGAAGTTTTAGTTGAATGCATGCAATTTACTAAGTTAAAGCATCATTTTGAAGATAATGGAAAGCATAAGTCATAAGCATAATCAACTCATAGACCATCATACCATAAGAGGAACATATCATAAATACCCTCAAAGCATACTTGTGCAATGCATGAATAATGATCCCATAATCTCACCCATACTAAGTATATCCTCTTGAATAACTATAACTCATCATTCATACTCTTGTTCATACTATTATCATAGTGGGGTATAATCCTTAACCGACATAGACCATGGAATCCGGTGTCTACCCTACACCAAAAAGGGGTTGTACTACCTGCCGAAGCTAGAACCATACTCTTAGCTTAGGTAGATCCACTAACTAAATACCAATGAGGGCACATAGTTCATGGGATAAGGGGATTTCTACTAGAAACCCGGACTCAACTAAGCTAGAAGGTTTCCATCTCATGAGATACATACTTTGGAAACCCAGACTCAACTAAGGTAGAAGGAACCCAATTTGAAAGTCGGACTCAACTAGTGTAAAAGTTGTCATTGGGAAGCCGGACTCAACTATCGTACAAGTATCCATCTGATATTCATATTCATTCGGATATAAGCATTAATTCCCACTAAGTTCTTATTAAGTCTTGACTTAAGTTCATATTCATAAAAGAATGTCTTGACACTCAATCCAACATAATTCATACTATAGCTCATAGATTCAATAGGTGAGAATAGCCTTTCAATCTTAGATGATCATATTGTGAGACAATCTTTCACATCATATCATATTCCTACATAGGTGTGTATATGAGGATAACCTTCCAACAACATAACAACTAGATCATAATCATAATCACTTTACTCTCAAAGTGTTCATAAAGCATGTACATAAATCTCATAATCATGCATAATTCTTATACTTTGTCCTTCAAGGATCAATTATCATATTCCATCAATACATCTAGAATTACTACATTAGACATGGATAATAACATGATTCAAATAATTGAACTACTACAAGCATAATCTCATAATATCCTTCTTTAATCAATTATAAATTCGGAATATGGGGATTTCATGGATTCTTAGGGGATTTCAACATAAAACCATAGTAAATCATCAATTCAATCAGAATATAAAGTATTTAAATCATTAGAATCGTTTTTGAAAGGAATACATGACTTGGAGTCAAACCCTAGCTTTTGGGGAATTTCTATCGTTGAAATTTAGTTTTGAAGGGACTCCATGGATGAATTTGATGAGTCCGAGATTTGGACTCATTTAGGGCTTTGTTTATATAGAATTAGTGTCCTCAAATTCTTAATTTGTGCCAATAACTTATGTAAAACCCTTGATTTTTAGGTTTATGATTTGAGGAACAAAGCAAGGACACTAACAAGGAAAAAGGAACAAAACATGCTGAAAGGATGAAGAAAGGCAGCTTGGTGATCGCCAAGTTCACTTGACGAATTGCCGAATGGCTATTTGACCGCCTAAATTTCCAGTGTGCAAAGCCCGAAAGTAAAGAACCAAGTTGGTGATGCAAAGGAGCAGTCAGCGGATCGCTGAGTGATTTCGCGAAGCCAAGATAGATCGCCCAAAGTTACAGACCTGAAGGATGCTGAGTACTAAGGCAAAAGGGTGATGGAATAGAACAAAGGGCGGCTCGTCGAGTGTTTCGGCGAGCCCAAATTACTTCACCGAGTGACTCTTCGCAGCACATTTTTGGTTATTATAAATACATTTTTAAACATTTACTTTAGTATCTTAGATCATATATTTTTAATCTACTTTTGAGTTTTGAACTGTGAGACAGTTTTCTCTAGTTTTTTCTATGCTTTGAAGAATTGAAGTTTTTCATTTTTGAGAAATTAGAAGTGGGTCTTTGAGATTCTTTGAATTGGAGCATTGTAAGGATGAATCTACACTTACCCAGTTGATGGATAATCAATTTGGTAACTGTTTTTATCGTTTTATGATGGCTAGCTAAAACCCCAATTCTTAGGGTGTGATTATGTGATTATGAGCTAATTTAGTTTATGGGTATTGCTAATTGTTAGTTTAAATGCTACTTAGAAGTGAGTTCAATCATTAATTGTGGTTTAATTTAAGAATTGTAGTTGCAAATGTAGTTCTAGCTTTGTGTTCTTGGCTTGCTCGAGAGAAAAGTTCTAGAACTAAGGGTTTTGATTGATGGTTTGTGGGTATTAGGTTGACCTGGGTTCATCTCGAGAGAGTGAATCCTAAACCCAATTCCACACATTCAGCTCGAGAGAGTGAATGGATTAAGGTGCGGACTGGTCTTATTTAGCATGCTTGTTGATGCTCGAGAGAAATCAACTTGATTCAGGGTAAATTGTTCGAGAGAAAATTTGCTTCCTCTATAGCCTAGCTTACTCACTAATATCTATATATTTACTAATAGTTGCAATTACCCATTCATCTATATTAAGCCTATAATCGATCACATCCCAAGAACCCGTCTCATTATTGTTAATTCATATTGTTTTCCGCTGTATGTAGTTGATAATCAAAACCAAAACCCTCATTCGACATTCAAGTCACCCCCTGATTTGAATGATGTCTTTATTTGATAATATTTATTCCTATGACTGGTTTGACCATGTTCATACCTCCAAATTGAATCTGAAACACGTACCGCTCCCTATGGGATTCGACCCCAACTCATTCAGTTGAGTTTTATACTGATTTACGATCGTTGAACACCTAGAATATGATGAGGTTTGCTTGAAACGTTAATCAGAATTCTATCCATGGATGAAGAGCTACCATACTGTCACGACCCAACCTAGGGCCTAGACGTGACATGGCGAATGAGGAACCCGAAGGAATCCCAGACAAACCTCTCAAACTTGTCATCACACTTCATCGGTCGCGGAAGTACATTCAACATTAATTAACGGGAAATAGGGACTAAGGGCAAACCATTTCAAAACGACATCATAGAATAAGAGTCAAGCTCATTTACAAAATACT
>JAJOOS010081708.1:0-22228 GCA_029582725.1 Solanum chiquidenum | reverse complement strand
TATATATTACTTTTCATTAAAAAAATCGATTGAGCCCAACTTCCCTAGCACCAAATGAATCAGATTCAGAATTGTATGTGTCAAGTGGCATATGAAATTAAAAGTTATCAATTGGATTAGTGGAGCAGAAATATTCACGTTTTGAATGATAATATTAATCATTGATCGTAACGAATGTTGACTTATTCTGAAAAAATTATGTAAAAGTTTTACATAATTATTATGAAGCTAAGCGATGAAAAAATGATTTTAATGATTGAAGTTATATATTTTAATATAGGATTTATCCATACAAATAATAGAGCACATACAATTTTTTTGAAATATTGCTTTTGAACACTAAAAAGAAATTTATATTTACAACAAGCTTTTAATAATATGATTGTGATTTGTCATTACGTGTAAGATTATCTCCACTGTAGAAAGAAATGAAATTTCAAGGGGACATTTGGAGAACTCTAGTAAAAATGAAATTATGTAGTGATCAGTGTGTTGATTTAGAAGCATTCAAATTATTATTATTTTTGACACGTCCACCAGATAAAAGGCAATAGCATGATTCTTGCTTTTATTTTTCACTCATCTTGCCAGATCTTGATTTCGTAATGCAGCATTATCATGTGATATGTTTCTTAGATGTTTGCGTTTTATATATGGACGGTGTAATGATTTTGAACAATATCAATTATAAAAGGTCAACTACGTGTAATTGTTATGTTATAAATAAACATGAGGTGATAACCCTAAAATAGTCCTTAATTAGTATGAAATGGACAATTTTGATTTTTTTTAAAGTTAATATATTTAGTCTGTTCATTAGCTTCGACGAGAATTAAGGGAAAAAATAAAGAAGGAAGATAGAGGAAATTCAAATTTAGAGGTATATTGTGGTAGCCAGACAAGTCATTGAAATCACAAAATTCAATGACTTTTCTTAGGACCCATTTGGTCATAGATTTCTCAAGTAAAATTTGGGGGGAAATTTGGCAAATAGTATTTATCCATACAACTTGTCATTATTTGACAAATATTTTTGGCAAATAACCCAAATTCCCAAATACTAGAAAAAACTAGTATTTGGGTCAAATCTCATTACTTGGGATCTTTTAAAAATTTAAACTCTACACCAAACTATTATCTTTTACAAAAACACCCTCTATAATAGTTGTTTGCGTTGTATTACATAATTTTTTACGTAAACACCCAAGTAGTGAGATTTGAAAGTGAATATGAAAGTGATGATATGTTTATTGATGAAAATGATGAACAATTGGCTCAGGGTAACAAAGTCATGTGTTTTGTCTACTTCACGATGTATAGGATGATGCTTGTTGTACTCACTCCAAATTACCATATTGCTTTAGTGTCATGGACACTACTTGTTATTTGTTGCAACGAAGATCCAATTGACTTGTAATACAAACCTATGGTTAGTTTTGATAGTTTTTAAAACTTATGGGTATAAATCATATTTCCTAAAAAAATGAAATATGTTTCCCAAATACTATGGCCAAACACATGGTGAAATTTCACCCAAATTTTAACCCAAATAATATTTGCCAAAAATATTTGGAAATCTATGACCAAACGCTAGCTTAGTAAATTCTCAAAGTTGAGTTATCTTTTGAGATATTACCTCAATTTTATTCACCACTCAAAAGAGAGAAATTTTATTGTGAAGGAAGGTCGTGTGTTCTAATGATGGGTTATATAAACTCTTCACCTTATTTGGAATTATTTGAGTCACATGATATTATTCAATTGTTGTATTGAATAGAATGGGTCCAGAGTAATATATATTGCTACACCAAAATGAATCTTTAGTGGCAATAACTTAATTGCCGTTAAATATGTATTTTTACTTTTTAACGTCAATTAGCTAGCACTCTTTGTAAATGTCCCTAATATCTATAGTGACAGTGAATCTAATGACAATTATCTAATGCTGATAAAAATTTTACCACTCTTTGTTAATATATATATTTATTACTGCTAAAAGTTATTTTTATTATAATATAGATCGGTTAAATTAGATTTAAATCTCCTTAAAGAAAATAAGATTTGTATGCCTTATTTATTTATTTTTATCATTTTATTTTCCAACTACAATTTACTATAATATATGATATATTCACCGACACACGGATATGATTAATAACTTCAGAAAAAGACAACATCATCTCTGCACCTTACCTGCCAATTACCATCGGAAGGCAGAAATATTCTAAACTATGTGAAATAAAAAAATAACTTCACTTATAATTTGATCTAAAAATACCTTTGTCGTTAATAATTTTGTTCAAAAATACCTTTATTATTTGACTTACTTTCCTTTTTAATCCAATTGAATAAAGAGTGACTCATTTCCTTTTTAGCAACAAGGTAATTCCTATTTTGCACGTGACAATTTAATATCACAAAATTAAAAATATTTTGATACATTTGATTTATCTTTAATTTAAGATCACGAGATTCACTTCATTATTTTTTAAACCTCCGTATCAAGTCAAAATAGGTCAAACAAATTAAAAATTGGAGAGAGCAGTAATGTTTTCAAAATAAGAAATTAGGGAATTTTCGTGTTTTTGTTTTTGCCTCTTAAAAACCCGACCAAACAGACTATTACACATTTACACTCTATAGGTTCAATTTTTTTAGATTCTTTAACATTGAATTATTTAAAAAAAAATACAAGTTCATGAATGTATACTATTTATGAGTACAAATTTAATAATTTTTTACTCATAAGTTTATGTGGTGGGTCGAAAATTATGAGTGAAATTGAATCTTCTGAACTCAAACCACATGTTCAAAATAACAATCACTTTTTAACTTTTGAAAGAAAAAATGCCTACAACAATCTCGTAGCCCATTAGTACTTAGTAAGGCACTGGAAGTGCCAGTGGCAATGCTCCATGAGTTGCTTTTGACATTGTCTGGAATTTGCAGTACTCAACTGATAACAATTGGCTTTCTTCAACACTGATTGTGTTTATTAGTTGTAGTAGAATGTGCTCGAATTCTTGCCCATCAGTCCACTCGTGGACAGTTGCTTTTACTAGTGTCCTGTTTTTATTTATCAAATTCCAGGCGGGGAAATCTTTTCTTGGCATCACAAAATCTGTTTCCATGAGCATCAAACTGGGACAGAAATCGCCGATTCCATCACCTAGATAAATCATTCTTTTCTTCCCTTCTTTAGGGATGCTGGCTTGAATTCTTTCTACTATCGTACGCTGCATTAAACAGAATCTCAATTAGGAAAACTAATTCAAGTTACCTAATTTCATATTAAATCTAAATTAAAGGATTTAGTATTTAGTTACCTTGCACATGTTGGGAGGGCAGAGATTGCATCCATGAGGGGATGTTTGAAAATCAACATAAGGGAGGATTCGAAGCCTGCCTTCTTCATCGACGTAGCCTGGATTAGTGTTGATCTCTGAGAAACAATCCCTAATTCCGAGATGTTTCAAGATAGTTTCAATGAAGAATACATTTGCATCGCTTACTACTCTCAAATCACACCTGAATATATTAACACACATTCAATTAGTTTAAACCCATATACATTTGCAATTTTTTTTTTTAAAAACAGAGTAAATACATGGCTGAAATTATGAGATACATACCCTAATGCATAAGCTGATTTAATAGCTGGAACAATCCTAGGGTGTATGGGAACCCGTTTCAGTACCTCTTCAATGTCTTGTATTGTTATGCCTTGTGTATGAAGTTCCTTCATCATTCTATCCTGTAATTTGAAACACAACAGAAATTATAAGCTCGTTGCACAAAGCTTGAGAGACAAGCATAAAAGTATAGTAAGAAAAAAAAAAAAAAAGGTACCATGAGAGAGTTCCATGGCATAGTGGGAAGAAGCTGATTGAACAAATCAGTGGATCCTAACTCATCCACCACCCAATTATCACTATCCACATCGATAATCGTCTTGTCGAAGTCGAAAACCACTACAATTCCAGCCATTTTTTGAGTAACTTCTCAGAGACGAAAATAGAGATGAATGTAGAAGACCTGTTGTTGTTATGGGATGTATAACACCAAACATATGAAAAGGGAGCTTTATAAGGAGGGGAAACAAAGGGAATTAGGTACAAAAAATAAGATGCTAAGGGAATATTACATAAGTTAACGCAGGGAATTCCTATACTCACTTGGTTTTCTTCTTTCAACATCCTCAACTAATTTTCGATATTAGCCGTTAGATTTTGATCCTACGGTAGATAAATCTTTTTTATTTATGGTATAAATAACTTTTTATTTATTAGTTGGGAGGATTTATGGTAATTCGAAGGAATATGACTGAATATTCCATGCAGTTCTCCACAAATTAGGATTGAACTAAATCCTTGTATGAATTACATAGGAGAAGAAATCTAGATTTTTGTGGATCCGTCTCCTCTTCATTTTCTCCAAGTTCATGCATGGATGTGAGACACATGGCATACGTAAGAATTAATGGCTAAGATTTTAATTATAATTTAGATAATTAATATTTCATTATAATTAAAATCTTATTATAATAAATTAAATCTTAGCCATTAATTCTTACCTATGCCATGTGCCTCACATCCAAGCAAGAACTTTGGGAAAATGGAGAGAAGAGAAATGGAGAGGAGTCGGATCCGATTTAATGATGCAATATAGAAATTCTCATATTATTTGTTCTTCTTTTTTTTCTCTTTACCGGCCACTTAAAAATCATAAATAGAAAATACTTAATATTTTTTTTAGTATAAAAATCAAAAGGGGTAAATATTTACGGTTACAGCAGCAAGAAGGGAATCTGAATAAGAGAGCAAGTGGTGGTTCTAGATTAGGAGATATTCGAGCATAATACCAATTGTTACTTTAACCGTGGTAGTGGCAAATGAGAATTATGATGATTTATAATATTAAAAAAAATATACATAAAAAATTAAAAGCATATTTTATATATTTAATTCCATATTACTTTTCATAAAAAAAATAATCGATTGAACCCTTCTCTTCCCTAGCACCAAGTGAATCAGATTCAGAATTGTATGAGCCAAGTGGCATATGAAATTAAAAGTTATCAATTGAATTAATGGAGCAAAAAATATTCACGTTTTGAATGATTATCATTGATCGTAACGAATGTTGACTTATTCTGAAAAAATTATAATATACCACAAATACAAAATATTATAGTTGAAAATAAAACGATAAAAATTGAATAAATAAATCTTTAGGTTGAGGTGCGGATATCTCGCTCTTTTTAAGGAGATTCAAGCCCACTACAACATAATGTACACAGATCCAACAGTATCATTCTTGACTTGTCCCCTCCAGGATACAACAGCCCAACAACGTCGTACAAGTACTCAAACAACTTCAGATTAGTTGAAGAGTTCAAAGCTCCACATAAGAACACATTTATTCAACATACAAATACTCTTCTTATATATATACACATATATATAGTTGAAGACTTAGAATATCTTCTTTGTCTAAACTCTCTCTTTCACTACACTAACTTCACTACATTATTTTTTCACACTTCTCATATATATTTCGCAAAGCAAGAAACACCACTATTTATAGGTGAAGAAATCTTCCATATAATCAATAAGTAGAATGATGGGTAGTAATGTGGTAGATAAATGTGATAGATGTTACACAAGTTATAAAAAAACTGATGGTTGTATGAGTTACAAGAAACTAATGATAATGAGGGTTACAAGAACTATAAATTACAAGAACCAACAATCATCTTTTACCACATTTTATACCCACTAACATATGCACTTAATATTTTATTTAAAAAATCACCTCATATATCTATTTAAAGCTTAATATTATTGCCTTTAGATGTACTTTCTTTTATATTACTACTTATAACAGTTTAATTACAAGTATTAACAAATTAGTTTTAATTTATAATTTAATTTATTTAGTTATTATTTTTATAATTACATTATAATTAATAAGTAAGAGAAATAACATTAATATTAGAGAATCAATTGTCATAATCTCTTGCACCATTTTAGGGATAACATTAATATTAGAGAATCAATTGTCATTATCTCTTACACCATTTTAGGAATTTTTCCCCAGATTTCACACAGCAACCCCCACCTTCCTCTTTTACCCACAGGCAAACTCCACACCCCCACCCCCATGTTTCTCTTTTACAGAGAACTAACTTTTTCTCTCTCACCATCGTCAACGTTCGTCTTCTTCATTCAAAAAGAAAATCAGTAGAACTCTTCCACATTTATATGATTTAATGGTGGGATGAGATCTACACACAAAGAATGTTGAAATTTCAGATTGGGGAGGAAGATCAGAATTAGAAACTGATAGAAAAGCAAGGATATGGGCTCGTGTCCTGCAAAGTGTGGTTCCTCTCAGTCGAAGGATCAAAAGGAGAAAAAAAAAATGAAGCAAAGAAAAGGGTGAGTCCGGCAAATCAAAAGGGAAAGAAGAGGAAGAGGAAAATTGTAGAATCCCCTTTTGATTCGAATTCTGATTTTGTTAGTAAAAGAAAAAAAGAAAAAAAAGCAACAATTGTAGAAGTTGCTCAATCTTTAAAATCATCAACAAGAAGAACAACAAAAAAGAAAGAATCAGAAATCTCAATATCCAAAAAAGGCAAAACAGTTGTTAGGATACGTATTATATTTAATTTATTTTCACACTATTCAAATTAGTGATTTTTTTGCTAAAAATATCACATTATGCTTATTGTTGTTTCGAAACTTTTGTTTGGGCGAAACTTGTACAAAATGTGAATAATATTTGTATGAATCTGACTTTAATATATGATTTTGGGATATTATATAAAATGTGATATAATATTGGTATGCAAATGGTATGAATTGTGTTTTGACATTGATATGAAATTGGTTTGATATCATTAGCCCAATGGTATGAATTGTTAAATTGGTATGCAAATGGTATGAATTGTTAAATTACTCTGTTTTGTATGAATTATGACTAATATTGATATCAAATTGGGATTTTTTTAATAGGAAGGTTTCTTTTTCAATTTATTCATTAATGTATTTAAACTTTTAACATTGGTATGAAAATGGTATAAAATGATTTTTCTTTCAAAAAAATTTCAGTGATTGTGGTTTGTACACAAGTCTATTTGCTGAATACATCAGTAATGGAGTTTTTGATATGCATTCTGTTGATATCGATGCAAAGTACCATCATCAAAGGTATGCCACAATCATATGACATTATGAAAAAACAAAGAATGATGATGGCGCGATCGGTGAGAGTGAAGTAACTGGCACTGTTGCTAGCAAATTTGGTGGACCCCACATAGCAAAAGAACATGTTCCGAATTCCAACAATTATCCCACACCAAGACCACAGAGATCAAATTTGAGATAGTTGATTGCACCTTAGACTTTTTAGAATTACAAGTTTTTTTTAACTTTTGGACGATATTTTTGTGTTTGTTACAACTTTAAGTATTTGATATATATAATATCCACTGTTTTATTCCAAAAAGATAACTACATATGAATTACAGATTGACTATTGTAATCGCAGGATACTAGTTATATACAGACTGCATTTCAAATGGATACACCATTCTAAAGATAAATTATTCATTGACTATAATAATTCTCGGGATAACAGTTATATACAAAATGCATACAAATTGGATTCAACATTTAGAGTTTATGATTTTACAATGTCTAGAAAGAAATCATACTACTAATTTAGAGTTTATGAACCAACTCTGACTTATAATTGGTATCCAAATTGTACGCCTTTGACATTCAAATTCATATTCTAACACAAAAAATAAAAAAATAAAAAATGAATGAAGTTGGTATCCAACATGTATAAATACCTTGTATAAACGATTATGCCATTGTAAAATAGTGATAATTGTATTTTGTAACAACCTCAATTACATTTTTATTTTACATTTTTTCATCCTGGACAATTTACAACGTAAATTATATTGTCTTAACAAGCGTGGATTAAGTATTTTTAAAGATGTATGAAGTTGGTATACAATCTGTATAAATAGTGGAATAAACGAATCATATAATTTAAAACAGAGATCATTAAATGTTGCACCAACATCAATTACATCTGGTTTTATTTTATTTTAGAGTAGGACACCAGTTGAAAACCAAATTAATAATCATGCTACTTTCATTAATTAATGTCAGTCGCTATTAGGTTGCATATCAAATGGATATCAAATGCACACCATAATTACCTTATATAATGCTCACTAATATGATCATTACCTTATATATTAAACTGACATTAATTTTATTTCTAGCAGCAATCGATTGGTATGATTAATGAATGAATCTTTTATAAAACATGAATAGTATATTAAACTCTTACCTGGAATGCATTGTCAATAAATATTATTGGAAAACAAATGAATACATTGTAGTCAATCAAAACAAAACATGAGTCTAAAAGACAAAATAAAATAAAATTTTAAAATAGTCTAAACAAATAAACTATTATTTTTATAGCGCAGGATAATTTGAACATGTCTTCCTGTTGTGACCCACTTAACTACATCTACTGCAAGTAACTTTAGACCTTTTGAATTTCACATCAGCAAATCCCTTCCAGACATCGATCACTAACCGTATATTGTATCTCTATATCATTAATATTAACATATATCCTAAGTTGCGATGTTATCGCACTTAATAGACCACTATACAGACTAGAAGATTCATAGATAATGCCCTTCATCTGAAAATCAACATATTTCCCTGTTTCATTAAAAAAAATAACAATTAGTCTTACATAATACAAAACAATTATAAATATGTTGTATTTATATTAACTTTTCATACCAAAGATAATATAAATTTCTTCCACAACTTCATTCTACTCACACAAAATTATACACACTCGTCATTACTTATTCATACAAATATCATTTCAGATAGTCTACCAGAATTCATACCATAAAACAGATTTCATAAAAAAATAACATTTCACATTTCATACCAACTTAATACACATTTCATACAAATAATCATACTTTTTACTCATATTTTTTACACAATACTGAATAATTTTTCATACCAATTAGTTCATTCTTCTCACAGAAATTTATACATAATCGTCACTACTTATTCATAACCATTCCAAAACATTCTACAATAATTCACACCATAAAACACATTATATAAAAAATAACATTTCACATTTCATACCAACTTAATACTCTTTTCATACAAATATTCATACTTTTTACTAAAAAATTTTTACACAATAGTAAATACACTTTCATACCAATATCATTCCATTTACACTACCAAATTCATTCCTACCTATACATTTTATTTATATTTTCAAGAAAAAAAATAGTATTCCATATTATAATTTTAATCTGCATATCGAATCAATCTAATTATTATTATCAAATTGACTAAAGAAATACCTGTTACATAACAATGTTACAACAAATTTCATGTTTTTTTCCCCACAAATTTCATAACTTTACAACGATAAAACTATTAATATTATATACATTTATACTCAAATCATTCATATATTAAGCCAATTTCACACGAAATCAGGGTATTTACAGTATACAAAAAAAAAACAGAAACGTACCAACAAAATCAGAGATTTTCATTAACTACTGTTTCACAAAAAATATTACGTATTATGAACAAAATGCAATGTTTATACAAAAAAAACATCACAACTTAAATGTAGTATATAAAAACAAAATCACAAAAATGTGATTTACAGTTTCATTGCTCTTTTTTTTTTCATTTCAGTAATATACAAATACAAACAATAAATCATAAAAAATACTAACCTAAAGGATCCCATCTACCACCATGTTTAACTAATATATATAAGATGTCGTCCATCACAACAAAATCAAGATTTTCAAACAAAAAAAAAATGATTTACTCGTCAGTGACAACAATTCTGGAAAAAAAAACGCAGAAAGAGAAACGTTGAAGAAAATGGATAAAATAAGACTTTTTAATTAATTTTAACAGATTAGAGTGAATTAAGGAAAACAAATATTCCTAATTAGTTTGAATCTCCTAAATTTATGCTAATTAATAATTATCATCAATCAATTCAAATTTAATTAATACACCTATTTCCGTTTTTTTATTATTATTTTTCAAAATCGATTTATTTTCCTTTTTTATCTTTTTTTTATCTTTTTCAAAACAGATTTTTACAATTAATTAAAAAAACATTTTTTTTAATAAAATGTTATAACCTGAAATTTTTACTATTTTATTTTAATAATAAAATACATATACACCAATTTATCCATACAAATAATAGAGCACATACAAAAACTTTGACATATTGCTTTTGAGCACTAAAACGAAATTTATTTTTACAACAAAGCTTTTAAAAGTATGATTGTGATTTGTCATTACGTGTAAGATTATCTCGATTGTAGAAAGAAATGAAATTTCAAGGGGACATCTGGGGAACTCTAGTTAGGAAAAATGAAATTATGTAGTGATCGATTTGTTGATTTAAAAGCATTCAGATTATAATTATTTTTGACACGTCCACTAGATAAAAAGGCAATAGCAATATTCTTGCTTTTATTTTTCACTCATCTTGCCAGTTCTTGATTTTGTAATGCACCATTATCATGTGATATGTTTCTTAGATGTTTATTTTTTTGTATATGGACGGTGTAATGGTTTTAAATAGAGCTGTCAAAATAGGCTTGGCCCGCTAGGTCGGCCAAATTCAATCCTAACCTTGAATTAAATGGGGTTGGGCTCAATTTTTTCATCCCATTTAGGAATGAAGCTTTTTAGCCCAACTTAATTTGGCCCGCTGGCCTCGTAGGCTCAATCCGCAAGCCTCAGAGGTCAGCCCGTGGGCTGTGAATTTTAAAAATATTTATTATATATATTTTAAGTAGTATTTTACTTGTTAAGATTTTATCAATACATATTTTTAAAATATCAATATAATATCAAGACTATATTTTTAACATATCTTTTACATTTTAGGGTCATTAGCCCACTAAATTTTCTTATTAGCCCAAGTTCATTACTCCATATAACTATGAATCTTTGATCTCTTTTACTTTTGTTTTTATGCCTAATTTTTCACTTCTCCTTTATTGTCTTGTTTATGAAAATAATGATCATTAATGCTTTTTTGCTCGGATGAATCTTATGAATGTTGTATCTTGGCTATTATGTATTTATTTTGTAAATATTCACTGAAGTATGTGTAATTTATGAATAAATTTATGTATGTATTGATGTCGTGTCCATCGGACATCAACGTTCGTATCCTTTCTAAGAGGAAAATGTTGTCCGTTTTTTGGTTGAAGGGTCAACCCGTCCCAACCGTGGCCCGCTTAGGGCTGGGTTGGGGTGCTATTTTATCTGCCCTTTAATTAAAAAGGTCAGCCCGTCCCAACCCATTTAACTCTCAAGCCCGTTAGGGTTGGGTTGGGTCAGCCCATTTTGACAGCTCTAGTTTTGAACAATATCAACTATAAAAGGTCAACTACATGTAATTGTTATGTTTTATAAATAAACATGAGGTGATTACCCTAAAACAATCCTAAATTAGTATGAACTGGACAATTTTGATATTTTTTTTAAGTTAATACATTTAGTCGGTTCATTAGCTTTGACGAAAATTAAAGGGAAAAATAAAGAAGGAAGATAGGGGAAGTTCACATTTAAAGGTATATATTGTGGTAGCCTGGTAGACAAGTGATTGAAATTCATGGAATTCAATAACTTTTCTTAGTAAATTTTTAAAGTTGGGTGATCTTTTTAGATATTGACTTAATTTTATTTGCTACTCGAATGAGAGAAATTTTATTGTGAAGAAGGTGTGTTCTAATGGTGGTTATATAACCTCTTCAACTAATTCGGAATTATTAGAGCCACACAATATTGTTCGATTGTTGTATTTTGAATAGAACAAGTCCAGAGTTGTATATACTACTGGCACTACACAAAAATGATCTTTAGTGGCATTCAATTAGTGGCAATAGCTTAATTGCCGCTAAATATTTATTTTAAGGGCAATTAACATTCTTTGTAAATGTCGCTAGAGCCAACAACGACATTGTATTTGATGACAATTTGGTAAAAACTTTAGCACTCTTTGTTAATGTATATATTTATTGCCGCTAAAAGTTATTTTTATTAGAATCTAGATCGATTAAATTAGACTTAAATCTCCTTAAAGAGAGCGAAATTTGTTTGCCTCGACCTGAATATTATTTTATTTATTTTTACCATTTTATTTTTCCAACTACAATTTAATATATAGAAACACAATTTGAATGGGCTGGAATTAAGGGGGCCTAGGTAAATATAAGCAAATCTAGGCAGTTGGCATGATCTAATTAAGGAGATGATTAATAATTTCAGCAAAAGACACATCCTCTTTCCACCTTACCTACCAATTACCATCGAAAGGCAGAAATATTGTAAAATTATTCAATAAAAACAAGTGTAGGAGTTTATAGAAAGGCGGGACAGATCCAGGATTTATAATACAGAAAAGGGTAAAATTATTTAAAAACTATCCGAGTATTTTGATATATTTGACTTATCTTTAATTTAAGACCATAAGATTCAATTCATTAATTTTTTAAACTCCATGTCAAGTTAGAATAGGTTAAACAAATTGAAATACGGAGAGAGCAGTAATATTTTCATAAGAAAAAATTAGAGAATTTAGTGTTTTTGCCTCCTAAAAGCCTGATCAGACAGACTTAAACTCTATGGGTTCAAAAAGTTTAAATTCTTACCATTAAATCCATTATATATTTTAAAAATTGTAAGTTTGTGTATAGTATTTATGAGTACAATTTTAATAAATTCTTACTCTGTGGTGCGTCAAAAATTATTGAGTTAAATTGAATCGAGAAAGACTCATTTTCCTAAAAGAATAGTTAAGTCTTCTGAACTCAAAACCACATGTTCAAATAGAGCAATCAATTTTTAAGTTTTGATAGAAAAAGTGTCATACATACAAAACAATCTCGTAGCCCATTAGTATTTAGTAAGGCACTGGAAGAGCCCGTGGTAAGGCTCCATGACCTGCTTTAGACATCGTCTGCAATTTGCACTCAACTGATAACAACTGGCTTTCTTCAATGTTGATCAGTTGTAGCAGAAAATGCTCGAGTTCTTCCCCATCACTCCACTCCTGAACAGTGGCTTTTACTAGTGTCCTGTTTTCATTTATCAAATTCCCGGCTGGGAAATCTTTTCTTGGCATCACAAAATCTCTTTCCATGAGCTTCAAACTGGGACAGAAATCCCCGATTCCATCGCCTAGATAGATCATTCTTTTCTTCCCTTCCGCTTGAATTCTTTCTACTATCATACCCTGCATTAAACAGAATCTCAATTAGGAAAACTAATTCAGGAATTAGCTAATTTCATATTAAATCTAAATTAGAGGATTTAGTAATTAGTTACCTTGCACATGTTGGGAGGACAGAGATTGCAACCATGAGGGGATGTTTGAAAATCAACATAAGGAAGGATTCGAAGCCTGCCTTCCTCATCGACGTATCCTGGATTGGTGTTGATCTCTGAGAAACAATCCCTAATTCCGAGATGTTTCAAAATAGTTTCAATGAAGAATACATTTGCATCGCTTATTACTCTCAAATCACACCTGAATATATTAACACACATTCAATTAGTTTAAAAAAACAGAGTAAATACATAGCTGAAATTATGAGATACATACCCTAATGCATAAGCTGATTTAATGGCTGGGACAATCCTGGGGTGTATGGGAACCCGTTTCAATACCTCTTCAATATCTGCAATAGTTTTGCCTTGTACATGAAGCTCCTCCATCATTCTATCCTGTTATTTGAAACACAACAGAAATTATCAGCATTATTACTGTTGGGCACAAAGTTCGAGAGACAAGCATAGAACTATAGTATGAAAAAAGAAGAAGATACTATTACATGAAAACTAACCATGAGATAGTTCCAAGGCATAGTTGTGAGAAGTTGATTGAACAAATCAGTGGATCCTAACTCATCCACCACCCAATTATCACTATCCACATCGATAATCGTCTTGTCAAAGTCGAAAATCACTACAATTCCAGCCATTTTTTTGAGTAAATTATCGAGGAATTAGAGACGAGAAAAGACTGTTTGTTGTTGTTATGGGATGTATTTGGGTTTGTGAACACCAAACATATGAAGAGGAAGCTTTATAGGGAGGGAAAAAAAGGGAATAAGCTAAGGTACATAAAAAATAAGATGCCAAGGAATATTACATAAGTTAGTGGGTAAATTAACGCAAATTCCTTTAGTCACTTGGTTTTGATATTAGCCGTTAGATTTTGATCCTACGGTCGATAAATCTTTTTACTTTATAGGTATAAATAACTGTTCATTTATTAGTTGAGAGGTTTTATGGAAATTCCAAGGAATATGACAGAATATTCCATGCAGTTCTCCACAAATTAGGATTGAACTAATTTGTTTTACAGAGTTTTTTTTATATACTTTTTATTACTCTATTGATTTCATATTAGTTGTTTATATTTCTCTTTACAAGTCACTTAAAAATTATAGTACTAAATAAAAAATAAAAAATTTACTAATTTACCCTTAAGGAACTTTTTTTTTAACTTTACAATTTTATTTTATTTTTCACTTAACTTTACAATCTATTAGACATTTAAAAAGGAATTAGTTGTAAGGTTAATTTTTTTTTCAATTGATTTTGTAAATTGACAATTAATTTAGAATCTCTATTTCTAATAAAATGTGGATAATTAATATAGAACGAAAAAAGTAATTTAATAAAGTGAAAATGCATGTTAGTTAGTTATAAATTTAGAATTAAATACTAAAAAATTATGTATAAACAACAAACACATATCATGTGTCTATATATATAAATCAAATGCGGCTAAATGGTGGTTCTAGATTAAGAGATATTCGTGAATAATCCCAATTGTTATTTTAACAGTGGTAGTGGCAATTATGATAATTTAAATATAATAAAGTAAATTTATAAATAAATTAAGAGGGACGCGGGTCGCCTCCAGTAGCTGTTTCCTCCAGTCCCTCCAGTTCCCCTTTTGATTGGTGACATGTGTCATCTAACAAAATAAATGACTGAGCTTTTTTTAATAATTAAATATGTTATTATTGGTGAGATTCAAGAGTACATTAAAAAAATTGAGTTTGCTTCTCTATGGAGATGTGTATGGACTCTATACACATCTCCAATAATAATAGGTATAAACGGTTTGCATTAAATTAATGGAGTATTACATAAAATTTAATAGGTATAAACTATAAATGGTTGGCATTAAATTAATGGAGTATCACATAAATTATAGTTTAAAATAATATAAAATTTAAATAAATATAATTTTTAATATTTTGACCTTAATTAAATTAATTATTTTGTATTTCTTATATCAGATATATTTCTATAGTTATTATTCTATGCTTTTTACTTATATAAATAAATATTAGAGTTTTCATTATTCTGAACAAAATTAATTTTCTCATTATGCTAATTAATTTACTTTATTATAAAATATCATTGATTTATATACTTAATTAGTATTTCTCAAATTTTCGTATAAAAAATAATATTTATGTTTTTATGAAAAAATTGTTACATGAATTTAAAATAATGAAGATATCATGATTCTTAATAAAGTAAAAAAATAAAATGAAATGATATAATATGCATTTAAAATAATTTAATTAGAATAAAAGCGAAAATTTAATTATTGTTCAAAATAATTTTCGCCCATAAAATAAATGACTGAGCTTTTTTTAATAATTAAATATGTTATTATTGGTGAGATTCAAGAGTACATTAAAAGAAAATTGATGACACATGTCACCAATCAAAAGGGGAACTGGAGGGACTGGAGGAAACAGCTACTGAGGCGAGCCGCGTCCAATTAAGAGGATGTTTGGTATATTTTATTTTATATATAAAACATATTTTTGTATAATTTTTTATTAAAAAAAACCAATTGAACTAATCTCTTCACTAGCACCAAATGAATCAAATTCAGAATTGAATGTGTCAGGTGATCCGGAATATGAAATTATAGTTATTAATTGAATTAATGGAGTAGAAATACTTTTTGTTGTTGGTCCTATATTCTTAAGATACTAATTTAGAACAATTTTTTTGAAAAACTTGATAAGAAACAATAAAATTTAAAGAGTATTTTCAAAACTAGACGTAAAACTTGTAAAGAAATTGAACTTGAAATAGATTAGAAATATTATACAAAATAGTTTTCTCAAAAAGAAAAATTGAACCCACTGAATGCACAATATAATGTGTTCTTAAGGAAATTATTCCCCTCAAGTACCAAGGTTAATGGAATATGTCCTCTCAAGATAGAACGATTTTACTCACTATTGTATCAATACCTAAACTACGGTGTCGGCGATCCACTCAACGACAGTAAAGTACATTTAGAATACTAGATTTAGTATTAGTAGTAGAAGAAGTTCAGGACTTCATTGTTTCGTTGTTGAAAAATAAGAGGAAACTATTCTATTTATTAACAACAAAAGGTAGTGTGAACAAATGCTTATTGCGCCTTATTATCGGAAAGTCACAACCTTTTAAAAAAGTCACAATCCATCAAAAATGTCACAATCTTTTATAAAAGTCACAACTTTTCATTAAAGTCATAACTCTTCATTTTTTATTCACATATTTTAAAACCCAACAATAATTGTGTGTTGAATGATGATCGTTGATAAGATTAGTTAGTTTAGCGTGCACTATTCATTCACAGAATTAGTTAGTTACTGTTCATTCACATAGTTAGTTAGTTAGTTAGTTAGGAATCACAAGTTTACATTTTCATAGTCAGTTGAGTTTGTTAGAATTGTTAGACTGTATCAGTGTGTATATATATACACATACATTCTATTGATTATAGTTAGTTTTTCACATTGTCAATAATATCGTTTTCCCTTTTCTCTCTGATTGTTGGTGAGAGCTCAACCTCCATTAATGGAGGAAGGTTATCATTTTGCAGCTTGAGCTGTTGTTTTTGTTATGGTATCAGAGCCTGGAGAAATCTCTTGCTCCTTCTTTCTCATTGTAAGCCTTTGCGATTGATTTCTATTTTCTTTCGTTGATTTCTGGTTCGTTATCGTTTTCTCTTTAAACGATCTCACTGTTATTTTCTCCATTTCAATTTGAGCTACTTCGATCATACTCCTACCTTGTTCCATGGGTGACATTCCAGCTGAAACGACCAGTTCCAACACTCCAATTCGATTGGATTTCAGTAGCCCCTTTCATCTGCATCCTTCAGAGAATGCAAGTTCTACCTTGCTTCATGTTGTTTTCGATGGAACTAGCTACAGGTCATGGAGATGAGCTGTTTTAGGGCTTTATCAGTTAAGAGTTAAACTGAATTTATCAATGGCAAAGTTGTGAAGTCAGATCCTACAGATCCAACCTTCATTCAGTGGGAAAGATGTGACGATATGGTGACTTCATGGATCCTGAATTCTCTTTCACCAGATCTGCGAGATAGCTTGCAATACATTAACAATGCCAAGGAACTTTGGGAGGAATTGGAGGATAGATATGATCAGACAAATGGTTGTAAGCTTTATCAGTTACAAAAGGAGATTAATGATCCTGTGCAGGGTGCTCTGGATGTTACTGGTTATTATACTTAAATGAAGAAATTATGGAAGGAGATGAATACTCTTGATGTCAATTCTCAATGCACTTGTATGTGTGTCTGTGGTGGAAAGATCAAAATGCATAAGACCGAACAAGATAGAAAACTCATACATTTTCTGATGGGCTTGAATGAAATGTATATTGTAATACGTGGGAACATTCTCATGATGACTACTCTACCAACTATGGCATAAGCATTTGCCATACTGTCACAGGAAGAAAGGCAGAGGGAAATGCTTATTTAGCACCTCAGCACAATGAAGGATACAAAAGCATCAAGGTAAACTACTACTCTCATTGAGGAAATGCAGGCAGTTTCAACAACTCTAAAAATACATTTAGGGGAAATTCCAGCACTGGGAATATGTCAAATTTATTATGTGAGTACTGCAAACGAACTGGACACACTAAGGATAGGTCAGGATCGTTCAAGATTTGTTAAGATAGTTGAGTTAAGCTTGTTAATTTCATCGGGGGTGATCCCTACAAGGTATGTGAGATCACATAGCATTGGGCTAATTCGCCCACGTGCCAATCATGATTTATTTCAGCGAATTTAAGTTCTTGAAAGCTTAGAAATTGAGTTGTTGAATGGGTTAGTTGAAGTTTCATTAGATTCTTGTTTCGTTGAATTCGTTGAGGAGTTGTTTCATCCTAATATGTGATTTTAGGTTCGATTTTGAGTAGAATTTGATGTACTTTGAATATTTAATCGATTCTAAGTGTTGGGTAAAAGAACCCACAGATTTTAAAGGGTTTAGAGCCGAAAAATGAAGAAGAAATTTCGTCGAACAAAATTGGGAGGTGGTGGCGCGTCGCAGAGCTGGTTCCCAGAATTGGGAATTTTCATTTTGCGTCGTAGAGCCTTCATGGAGTTTTCTGCCTCAAAAGTCATTTTCAAAACTAAATTTTAAAAGCTTCTCCGCGTCGCGGACCTACCCTCAAACATTGATTTTCGACTTTTTCTCATGTTTAGCTATCTAAAAGCATTCCTAAACATCATGAGATCTTTCCAATCACAAATCGCAATCCTTGAATCCATAATTCAATTCAAGGACCAATTAGGAGTCAAGTCAAGAGCAGTTAAGATCAAAGTCAAGAGAATTCAAGAGTCAAGTTAAGAGAAGTTCATAAAGTTTTCCAAAAGTCTTTTGCAAATGTTTTAACTTTGTTTTAAGACTTAAGTTATGAGTTCAGTTTGAGACAATTAAGTTGTTTAGCATTTGAATTCCTTTCTTATTGCATATAGTTTTTCGCTGAGTAAGTAATCCAGGCTAAGGGTTCGCTTGGGGCCAGCAATGGTTCTCGAGTACCAGTCCCGTTCAGGGTGTAGGCTCGGGGTGTGACAAACTTGGTATCAGAGCACAGAGTTCAAGAGTCCTATGAAGTCTATGAAGCCGTGTCTGTAGAGTTCTAATTATCGGTGTGAAGCACGCCACATCTATAATTAGAAGGCTGCAACATTTCGGAACTATCTCACTTCTTTCATATTCATTTCGTGCGTTAGAGTTTATCTCTAAAAAGTTTCTTTCTAATTCGTGCTTATGCGTAACCGTTTGTGAGTTGGACTATTTTTTAGAGTGCTTTCATGGGGTGTTTCTTTCCCCGTGAGCTAACAGAAGCAAAGAGATTGTTAACGACATGATTAGCAAGATGAGTATGGTTGTTATTGGGTTGCCTCGTCTGACAAGTAAGGAAAGTAAGGTTGCGATGCTAATAGGTGACATGGACATAACAAGGCTGATGATCCATGTGCGACAAGTTGATGAGGATAAACTGAGGGATAAAGAAGAGTTTAATAATAAGAGGGATAAGACATAAGGAAATAAATTCGGGCAGCAAATGAGTAGTGTGAACCGGACTTCTTTCCAACATAAGCAGAAAGAACCTACTCCACCATCTGCTAGTGCACCTACACCAATAAAAATGTGAGTACAATAGTTAAAATTCTCAGAACTTCAGAGCTAGACCTGCGCATTCGTAAGGTACTATGGCACAAGGGGGTATTAAGACTTATGCATGTGCTAAGTGTGGTAGGAGCCACTAAGGGGTGTGTCGTGATGGATTCACTAGTTGCTTCAAGTGTGGCCAGAACGGTCATTTTAGGAGAGAGTGTCTTAAGAGCAGACATAGTAATGGTAATGGGGGATATAGAGCCCAGTCTTCTTCAGTTGATCCACCAGATAGAGTTGCATATAGATGAGCTACTTCATGGGCAGATGGACAAGTAAACCGTCTTTATGTTATCACTAGTTGCCAAGAGCAAGAGGATTCGCCAGATGTTGTCACTGGTATGATCCAAGTCTTCAGTTTTGATATTCTTCCAGAGCAATATCTTGAGCCCTTCAGTGTTTCTACACCTGTTGAGAATTCTATTTTAGCAAAAAGAGTTTATCGTGATTGTTCCGTTTTCGTCAATCACAAGAGTACCATGGTCAATTTTGATGTCATTTTAGGTATAGACTGACTTCATGCATGTTATGCCTCAGTTGATTGTAGAACTCGAGTAATCAAGTTTCAGTTTCCAAATGAGCCAGTCTTAGAGTGGAAAAACAGTTTAGTAGTGCCTAAGGGTCGTTTTATTTCGTACTTTAAGGCAATAAAGTTAGTTTCTAAGGGGTGTGTCTATCACTTAGTCCGAGTTAATAACTCTAGTGTTGAGATACCTCTTATTCAGTCAGTTCAGTAGTAAAAGAGTTCCATAAGTCTTTCTTGATAATCTTCCTGAAGTCCCTCCTAAGAGAGAGATAGACTTAGGTATAGATTTTCTTCCAGATACTCGTCCTATATCTATTCCTCCATATAGAATGGCACCAACAGAGTTGAAAGAACTTAAAGAGCAGTTAAAAAAACTATTAGATAAGGGATTCATTCGACCAAGTGTCTCACCTTGGGGAGCTCTGGTCTTGTTCGTGAGAAAGGAAGATGGTTCCCTTATGATGTGTATAGATTACCGTCAGTTGAACAAGGTTACCATCAAGAATAAGTATCATCTTTCGAGGATTGATGATCTTTCGATCAGCTTCAGGGTACTTTGTATTCCTCGAAGATAGACCTTAGATCAGGTTACCATCAGTTAAGAGTAAGGGAATATGATATTCTAAAGACAGCTTTCAGAACCCGTTATGGTCATTATGAGTTTTTGGTCATTTCCTTTGGTTTGACCAATGCACCTGTAGCATTCATGGACCTTATGAATAGGGTGTTCAAACCTTATTTAGATATGGTTGTTATCGTCTTCATTGATGACATACTAATCTATTCAAGTAATGAAGATGATCATACTAGTCACCTCAGAATAGTTCTTCAGACTTTGAAAGATAAGGACTTATATGCTAAGTTCTCGAAATGTGAGTTTTGGCTTAAGTTTGTGGCATTCTTAGGCCATATTGTGTCTGGAGAGGGAATTAAAGTTGATACTCAAAAAATTGAGGCAGTACAGAGTTGGCGTAGATCCACATCTCCAACGGATATTAGGAGTTTCTTGGGGTTGGCTGACTATTTGGGGTTGGCTGACTATTATAGAAGGTTCGTCGAAGGGTTCTCATCTATTTCGTCTCCTTTGACCAAGTTGACTCAGAAAATAGTGAAATTTCAATGGTCTGAAGCTTGTGAGAAAAACTTTTAGAAATTAAAAAGAGGTTAGCTACTGCCCCAGTGTTGACCTTACCAGAAGGTACTCAAGGTTTTGTGGTGTATTGTGATGCATCTAGAGTTGGCTTGGGTTGCATATTAATGCAGAATGGCAAGGTTATAGCTTATGCCTCCAGACAATTAAAAGTTCATGAGAAGAGTTACCCAACCCGTGATCTAGAGTTGGCTGCCGTAGTATTTGCCTTGAAAATATGGCGTCATTATCTTTATGGTGTTCATGTGGATGTGTTCACCGATCACAAGTGTAACGCCCCTCAAAATGAAGTAGGATAAAGTAGAGCCTTACATGGGTTTTATGCATTAATAACTTGTAAAATAAAAAAGAGGTCCAACTAAGTGAGGGGTCGTTTGGGCATTTATTTTTAAGTTGGTTTTATTATTTTAGGTATATTAGATCATTTAAATGAGGGTTATAACTATATTCTTCAAATTAGAATTTTCAAAGTCTTTCTCTCTCTATTTTTCTTTCTAACTCAAGGAAGAAGAGGAGTTGGAGCTAGGGTTGAAGATTTCAAGTGATTCTTCTTCAATTTTCGTGGGTTTTCAACTTAGAGGTATGGTGACCCTTGATCCTTGATCAATCTTTCTTTCAAGGAGTCCAATCAAAAGGATTTCAAAAATGTTTCAAAGAACAAAAATCTCAAATTCTAATCTAAGCATGGGTTCATTGGCAAAACGTTTTCTAAGCCCTTATATTGATGAATTAATGTTTGATTAATGCTTTTAAGATGATTTCATATGGAATTCCTTGAAGAAATCATGTTTTCCCTAAACTCTTAAACTTGCTTATGAAGTGGGTCTTTTGCTTATGATTCAAAGTTTATGAAATTGTGTTTGGATTGGGTTGTATTGGTGACTCTTATGATTCTCTACAA
>JAJOOS010081707.1:0-22283 GCA_029582725.1 Solanum chiquidenum | reverse complement strand
AAGAATAAACCACAATTCTCCGGCCTCCACGGCGGCTCTTCCAAAGTTCCTAAGCTAGAAGAGAATTTATATTGTGTCTTGTATCTTGGTTCTTGGCTTCTTAATGATCTCCCCAAAATAATTATTTCTATGGACTATTTATAGAGATAGAAAACCCTAAATAAAATAATTGAGTCCAAATTAAATTAGGAATCCAAAACCAAAAGGAATTGGATTCCTTTTCCTTTTTTTCATGAAACTGTCCGCATGAATTGCGCCTCCTCAATATTTGAGGGGCCTTCATTGGCTGCCACATGGCAGCAGCTTGATTTGGGAACTGCTCAGCCGCCATTTGCCATATATATGAATATATTATTTTATTCAATTTAATCCATTAAGCTGCCTGCTTGATTTTCTTCTTTAACTTTTCATCTTTAATTCGTTTTATCTCCAAACTTCTTCATTTTTCCATCAATTTAATCCTACAAATAAAATACACAATTTAGCACAATCCATAAAATTAATGCTCAAAAAGGACAAATATAAATACTAAATGTGAGGTAAATAATGATTAAAAATATGTATTTTGACCTCACATCAATGTCCAACTCACTCTCCAAAGTAGTCTCTTCAACCCTTCCTTTGAACCTTTACTGAAATAATTTCTTTCGACCTCAACTTCCGAATTTTTCCATCCATGTTAGTTACCGGCTTCTCCTCAAAAGTAAAACTCCAATCAAGTAACACTGAATCTCATTGAATCACATACGCACCATCCTAATTGAAACTTCTTCAACATCACATTATGAAATATAATGTGAACACCTGGCAACCAAGTGACAAAGCAAACTTGTAGCCACCTCACCAATACGTTGATCAATCTCGACATGGACAATATACTTGAGGCTCACTTGTTCTTCTTTTCAAATTTCATCAAACTTTTTATAGGTATAACCTTCAATAGAACCCACTCTCTAATCATTAACTCTAAATCACAAATCTTCCGATCTGTATAACTCTCTTGCCTACTCTAAGCCATGAGAAGCTTATCTAAAATCAACTCAACCTTATCCAAGGATTCCCTAACCAGATATGTGCCCCACGACCTAACCTCAAATGCATCAAACCAACAAACTAGAGATCCACATTTCCTACCATACAATACCTCGAGTGGTGCCAACTCAACACTCAAATGATAATTGTTGTTGTATGCAACTACACTAAAAATAAAATTTTATCCCCAAAAACCACCAAAGTGATCACACACCCGCAACATGTTCTCGAGGACCTCAATAGTCCGTTCAAACTGACTATCAGTCTGTGTATGCAAAGATGTACTAAGATCCACCCTAATCCCAACTCCTTCTACATAGACTGCCAAAAACAAGATATAAATTATATACCTTGACATGAAATAATAGATACGGGCACCCTATGTAATCAAACTATCTCCCAAACGTAAAACTAGACTAATTTCTCTAAACTATAAATAGTCTTAACCAGCACGTGATATGTAGACTTGCTCAATCAATCCATAATGACTCAAATAACATCAACCCTTACCCAAGGTTAGTGGCAATGCTACCACAAAGTTCGTAGAAATCATTCCCCACTTTCACTCTAGTATGTGCGTCTTTTAAGTAAGACCTCCATGTTTTATTTTGGTGTGCATACATCACTTGCTGATAAATGATACATCTTAGTAGACCTCAGATGAATTGTATACCATAAACTATGGGCATCCTCCATGATCATTCTAGTCAACCCACCTATTTGATGAATATAAATACAATCATTTATCCTCAAAACTCCCTCCCCATAAAGAATTTCCTCAGTTTTTTTTCTTGTAACACCTTGTCTCAAATATTACACAAATCTCCATTATCAAACTGTTAAGCCTGAATTTGATCCAATAAGGACAACCCTGCCTCCATGAAAGACACAACTCTATCAAATTTCAAAATATCAAGTCTCGCAAAACAATTGGCTAAGGATTGAATATCCATAGCAAAAGGAAGCTCAAACCACCTGTAACAAAGATAAATTTCCTATACTCATCGTCTTTCTACTTAATGAATCTAGTACCACATTTGCCTTATTCAGATAATAAAAGATAGTGATGTCATAGTCCTTGAGCAACTCAAAACGATCTTCACTGCCCGAAATTAATATTTCTCTAATTGAATATATATTAGAGACTACCATGATCCTTGAACACCTCACATATTCAATTAGAGAATACCATGATCCTTGAACACCTCACAATACAGACCATAAAAGTAATACCCTCAAATCTTTAATGTGAATACTACAATTGCCAACTCCATATCATGGATATGATAATTCTTCTCGTGAACCAGTTTAAACTGCCTTGAAACATAAGCTATTACATTTCCCTTCTACATCAGCACACAATCAAGATCAATCCAAAAAGCATCACAATATATGATAAAGTCCACTCCCACCATGAGTAGAGTCAAAATTAGAGCAGTAACCAATAAAGTCTTGAGCTTTTGAAAACTCAACTCTCACAAACCACTAGTAATCCACTTCTTCCTCGGTCAATCTGGTTAATGGGGATGTAATGGATGAGAACCCCTCCACAAATCACCAATAATCACCAGCAAGGCCTAAGAAAGTTCGAATCTCAATAACTAAAGAAGGTCAGACCCAATCTCGAACGGTCTCAATCATCTTAGGATCCACCATAATACCCTCTTTGGACAGTACATGTCCCAATAATGCTAACTAACTAAGCCAAAATTCACACTTTGAAAACTTCGCATAGAGTTTCTTCTCCTTCAAAATTTCAAGCACAATCCTCAAATAATGCTCGTGCTCCTACTACTACGAGAGTATATCCATATATCACCCATGAAGAAAATAACAAAGAAATTCGAGTACGGAATGAACACTCAATTCATTAAGTCTATAAAATTGTTGGGGAATTAGTCTGCTTAAAAAAACATCACTAGAAACTCATAATGACCATAACGTATTCAGAAAGTTGTTTTAGAGATATCCTCTACCCTAACCTTCATCCGATGATAATCAAATCTCAAGTCAATCTTGAAGAAAACTGAAGCACCCTAAAGCTGAACAAATATATCAATAATAAGAGGCATCAAATACTTGTTTCTAATGGTAACCTTATTCAACGATCACTAGTCAATACACCTACACATAGATCCATATTTATTCTTCACAAATAACACTGGAGCACCCCAAGGGGATACACTCGGTCTAATAAACCCCTTGCTCAACAAATCCTGTAATTGCTCCTTCAACTCCTTCAATTCGATTGGTGCCATGCGATAAAGAGGAATGAGGATAGGTTGAGTGTCTGGTTCTAAGTTAATACAAAAATCAATATCACGATCAGGTGGAAGACCTAATAGGTCCGTCGAAAATACCTTAAAAATTCATTCACAACCGGAATAGACCCAAGCATAAGAGTCTTCACACTAGTGTCTCGAATATGTGTCAAGTAAGTCAAATATCCTTTCTCTACTAAGCGACAAGCCTTAATAAATGAAATCACCCTTTTTGAACTATGACTAAGAAAATCTCTCCACTTTACAGTAAAAATTATGGGCATAACTAATGTAACTATCTTGGCATGAAAAAAAATTCAAAATCGCATGATAATGAGATGACCAATTCATTCTAAGAATAACATCAAAATCCATCACATATAAGTCTTTAAAATCCACTTGAGTATCCTATCCCATCAAAGTAACTACATACGAGCGATATACAATATCGATCTACCACTATGAAACACCCAATAGAAGTACAAATATGTACAAGCACATAAATTGACTCACATACCATATCCAACTCGAATGACGGACCCTCTTGGTCTCACATTGCTCAAATCCATCACATCGAATCATCTCTAAATCCTTGGAAATAATTACAACTTTCTAAAATGGAAAATAAGAAGCAGCAACCTAAAAACTCTCATACGAATCGTAATAATCAACCCCTTAACAAATCTTCTCACTCTCTCAACCTCGGTGGGAGGTATTATAAAAGTGTGCCTAGCCAAGGAAAGGAATTTAACCTTATACTATGTGAATAACATACCATTTTGTTGCAAACCCTTGAACTTGGTCCTCTTGCGCTCCATCTCACTGCATGGAACAACTTATCTAGAAACACCTAAGTAAATTAAGTCCATGATAGTGGAGGTGATCCAATTTTCCTATTATCAATGTAATATCTCCATCGCTGCTTGGTAGGACTAATATTATAAATGATATATAATTAACTTCATGGGACTCCACTAATCCAAGATTGTGCAACCCCTCATAACAAGTGATATAAATTCATACGCATTCTCACTGAAGATACTAAACTAATATAGTTTAGATGATTCATCAGTTGACCTGTTTGAACACTTTCTTCTCTTCAATAGTCATGATAGGCCTATTATCTAAACATAGTGAACACAACCTCTAACTTGACCTCTGCCATGTATCTACCTCATACAATAATACTAATAGTGGGTGCGGGTACAAGCTCTAATTTTTTTAATTATGAATACACGAGTCCTCACTAATTCTGAGAGAATGAGACAATAAGATTAGAATTTCAACAAAGTCAAGTGTGCAAAATAAGGAATGAAAGAATAGAAGTCTCCTAAATGTCATATAGCCTCTCGAAGATAGGTATGGACGTCATCATATTGATCCGCAAAGCTCTACTAGACATTGCTCTTGTACTCGTAAGACCGATGAACCTAGAGCTCTGATACCAATTTGTCACGATCCAAATTTATAAATCATGATGACACCTGTGTTCCCAACTGATAGGTAAGACAACCCAATAATTTTACCAATTTAACTAAATAATAAGGTAAAAAAAAGTAAACAACAAGTAAAATATCTTAAACACTAAGTCCTTCAAAAATACGAAATGCGGAAACTAAAATGCCACCCAAGACTTGGTGTCATAAGTACAAGAACTTCTAAAATACGATGCAAGTATGAAACTAAAATGACAAGCCTAAACATAAGAGATATCCTGAATACAAAAGCAACAAAATAAATAATAGTATAAAGGGAGGCGTGGGCTGCGGAACAGCCAAACAGCTCACCACAACTCCAAGATACTCCAAGCTCGGACTCAAAAATCTCCACGAGATATGTTCGTATTCGAAAATAAATCTGCACCACAAAGAGTGCAACAAGTATAATATGAGTACGAAACCACGTGTACCAATATATCTCATAAACTGACAACGAAAAAGAAGTGACATGAGTTCATATAAGAAAATCAGTCATTTACTTATAGAAGTCTATATTATACTTACCAATCAAGTTTCATCAATAAGGACAATCAAATGTCACGTAATATACAACCACCAATAAAGCACATAATCAACAAAAATAAATGATGTAGTAAGTTGCAATGCAACGTGACACCATAAAATGATATGCCTTAGATTCCAAGTACACTCTCAATCATATATACATGATACTCCTTGGAAATACATCGAGAGTTCATGACCCATGGGGGACTCGCGACATCCATATATCGATACGGACAATCTCCATGTGTCTGTGTGGACGATCTCAACGCACTATCATTAAATCAGACAATTTCCGCACGAACAATCTCCACGTGCCCAAATTATAATCTTAACATCTCACAATCCCAGCACGGACGATCTCCACGTTCCCAACTTATATTCAGTCTTATGTCAATGCATGTGCACAATATAATTTCAATAAAAGGGGATGATGATGCATCTCAATCAATCAAAGACCAGCATAATATATAACCACCTTAACTATCACAATTATACGAGTTTAATAAAGAAACACAATCACACAAAAGAATTCAAGTCAATAATACATCAGCTAATGCCCATATACTTTGGCATTCTCGGATTACAATCTGCATTCTATAGTAATAAACTTTCCCTTTATAACACTGGTACTCATACCAATGCCCGTGACACCATTGGTACGAGACCCCCATCTTTTGCCCTTACCCATTGTCTATTCTATTGTTAATCTTTAATTAGGAAAATGTCATCCAACAAAGTCGGTAAGTCTTAACATACCTCAAAGGTCGAACACGTATCGCGAATCCTTAAAATTTCACCTTTTCCTTTTGTAGAGCTTCAAAACGTTCCCAATCTATCAAATATACCTTATGCATAAGTAAACGGATCCGCAAAACATCTCATTATATAATCTGAATATTTCACTATTTTTGTACCGAAAAAATAACCATCCAAAAAAATAATAATAAGAGTAACAAAAAGGGACCTAGAAGTAGCAGTGATCGAAAATAGCCTCACATCAATTTCCTCTAGTCATACTTGGAATAAACAGTCAAAAAAGATTAAAATATAATGCCTAACGTTATTGGATCATCATCACGCTTCAATTTGACCCCAAAACCCACTTTACTGGAAGCAACTAACCTAGTTACAAAGTTTTAATCCCAATGGATTATACCACTCAAATAATCAACCATGATAATTGTCTAATGATTAATCAATATTCAATGCTGAAAAATTCTCATTTAAAACCAAAAGAATTTCCACAAACCTGATAATTTCCAGCCAAATCAATGATTTCAATTCTTTTCCCTTTAAATAAGTAAATTACTATATACCCAATATTCATAATTCATTCTATTTAAACTAAAGGTTGAGCTTTATAAGACTTAATACCTGAAGCAGTAAAAATGTATTGTTGTCGACGTTGAGATCAAGTTCTCTCCGAGAATTTTAGCCGCAATTGGTTTGCGTTATGACCAAAAGAATAATAAATCCCTATTTTGTTAATTCAATTGTACACATGGGCAGAGTGGTAAAGAGTATTATATAAATTATGAATTTGGCCCATTAACTATTCAACTATATTAATTATTTAATAAAAACTCATCAACTAAATACTCGTAGTTACCGAATAGTTTAAACTTTTTATTTAAAATTTTATTAGAGGAGTCAAAATAGTCCTAGTGCTCAAAACGACCTAACGGGTCATTACATAACTATATTGTTGGATTAGGTGCCACGAGCCAGTATAATATATTTGGATTGGATGTCACGAGTCGACACGATATTATTGGATCGGGTGTCACGTTCAGGTACGATTATATTAAAGAAAAACATATTAAAATAACATAATATACTCAATATCAAAGAATCCATTTCCCAAAAGAGCGTGGTGTAGAGGAGTCTTCATGTGGGTTCTTAATATTATTGACTAATTACATACTTGCCTCACTGTTGTCGTTACTTGTTCATGTTGCTTGTTCCTTGCCACTTGCTAATTGCTATAGTTGATTTTCTGTAATTACTTTATGTATATTAGTTTTTATTTTGAGTCGATCGATAATACCTACTCAGTACATGTTTCCTTGTACTAAGCGCTACTTCTATTATTCTTCAGTTTTCTTTTGTGTAGTTCAACAAGTCTACCAACGACTTCGACTCGGCCTCATCTCTAGCCAGTCTCCAGCACAACAGATTCCAGGGTGAGCTATTCCTTCTAGCTCGCATTGGGTTCTCTCTGTCATAGCATGATGCCTTTAATTTTCGGACACAAACTATTTATTTATATATTCTAGTGTCTTTGATACTCTTAGACTTGGTAATTTGGGATTAGTTGTTCTTGATGTGATGACTTTCAGGTTTTGGAAAATGATATGTAAAAGATTTATTTCTAACATTAATAAGATTTGGGTTTTTTGCATTATTGCCATATTGCATAAGTTGAATAACTTATGTAAGTTAGGGTTTACATTCGTTGGTTCCCCACCTAGAAGGTTAAGTGTGGATGTCGCTCATGACTCATGTATCAGAGCTTTAGGTTTGGTGATTTCAACATACAAGAACAAGTTTAGTAGAATCTTAAAGAAAGGTATGTGGATGCCAACTATAGAACTTTAGAAAAAATCTCTTCCTTCTTTGTTTCGTACTATTACTTGAATCCAATTGGTATCTAGGTGATACAAATTGATATATGACCTTTTTCACTCTATTTTGCAGATGGTCAGAACTAGAGCAACAATTATGACAACACCAACACCAACAAGACAGCATATGCCTGAGCTAACCGTTGTGGATGTAGCCAAAGGGGGAGTAGTGACAAGAGGCCGTGATAGAGGTTGCAGGAGAAAGCCCACCAAGGGCAGAGTTCAAGCAGCTAGCCAACCAGGGGGTAGAGCAGTGACTTCTCCATCAACTAATGAGGTAGAAAGAAAGGGTGATGAGGTGGATGATGAGAAGATTCATGAGAAAGAAGCACCCCCACCTTACTCTAGAGATGATCCACCAGGTACTCACTTATCTAAATGAGTTATCCAATCAAGGCCAAGAACCCCAGAGCATTTTGCGCCATCACCATTACCTTAGATTCAAGGAGTACAACATGCATCCAATGTGGCTCTTCACATGGATACGACATTGGAAGTGTGCATGTTTCCCTAACATACTACATGAACTGTAATGACTAGTGAACAATACGGTCTCTTTATTCTTAAAGTTAAAACCTCCGATCTTTAAGGGTACTGAATTTGTAGATTCTTATGATTTCCGTGTTGATTGTCATGAGCTGCTTCATAAGATGGATATAATGGAGATATTTGGTGTTGAGTTTGTGACATATCAGTTTAAGGAAGATGCCAAAATATGGGGGCGGTCTCATGTTGAGTGCTGATTGATGAGTGGTAGATTTTCACTCAAATGAGGTCTATTTAGCTCAATAATTAGTTTCCTCAATGCCTAATTTTGTTCTATTCTGATGATATTTTGATGATTTGTAGCTATGAAGGCTAATGGACAAAACAATAATGAATGTTTGAAATAATGTCCAAAAGTGTGAAAATAAGTGCAAAATTTACATTAATGATCCCCAAGCAAGAAAGACAGATCGCCTAGTGAGCATGACCTCACCCAAAGTGATAGTACACAATACATGTGTCTATCGAGACAGGTCGGCGAACTCGAATGGAAAAGGCGACTCACCGAATGAGAATGATGACCGTGCTGATCATCGTCAACGGTGACAGTGCAAGGAGAAAAATTGAAGGCTCGAAAAGTGAATCAAGGTGGTGCTCGACGTACATCGAATATGAAATGGCAGACTCAAATGAGCTCGCTGACTGAGGTTCAAACACCTGAATACTAGATCAAGAGAAGGTGAGATGAAGCACGATTGATGATTCACCGAATGAGCTCGGTAAGATCGATTAATGTCATTGAGTGAGACGCGCATTGAAATTTTGGGCTGAATTTTAGGAAACTATAAATAGCTCAAAAGAGAAAGAAAAATAGAGTTTGAAAAGTGGGAAAAAGAAATCTTCCTTTGAGAAGTTAGAGTTTTGAGAGGAAAACTTTTACCTTGTGAAGAACACTTTATAGCATTTGCGGTTTTTTTCAACTTTGCACTTGAATTTTACAAATTGAAGGAATTCAAAGTGGGTTTGCTTGTAATGACTTAATTTCATGTTACCTATGGGCTCTTTCATGGAAGATATATTTTCTTTGCTTTTTGTGATGGGTGGCTAAAATCCAAAGATCTAGGAGTACAATTATGGGATTGAATGTTGATTTAATATAGTGGGTATTGTGTTGTTCTCTGTTTTACTACTGTTCATACATGAATTTGGGCTAATTAGCATGGGGTTAATTTATGGGTTAAGGTTAAAAACGTAATTCCTACTTCTTATCTCCGATTGATACTCGAAAGAGATTAATTGGAGTGGGTAATTAGTTCGATACTAGCAATTTAGGTTAGATGTCTGTAACTTGCTTGAAAATGGAGGTTATGGGTCGGATTTATTTGCCCAATTTCTGCATCGAAAGAGAGAATAGTTTACGGTATTGGGTTGTTTCAGATTGACATATCGATGAGACCGAAAAGAGATTCTATGCAAGGACGCTATGAGATCGAAATAATATTAGTGTCATTACAGATGACTTAGCCTATTCAAGAATGTTCATCGCTATAGAGCAGCACAATTACCCCTATGGTTGACGACTACTTCAACAAATCAAAGTTCGATTAATAGCGACAGAAATATGAAAAAAGAATGTGAAATACTGCCTCCATTTCATATTAATTGAATTGTTGAGGTGTTTCACACCCTTTAAGAAAAGAAGATCAAGACATAAATTAGGTATAACTTTCCATTTTTACCCTTATTAATTATTGTCAAATTTATGATTAAAATAACTAAACATTAATTAATAACTAATTCTAATACTAACTAATTAAGGGTAAAATTGAAAGAACATTTTAAAAGTAGTCTAGAAAATTAAACAATTACGTTAATTTCAAAAATTAAAAAGTCTCAACAATTCAATTAATATGAAATAGAGGGAGTAAGTAATTGTCCGAATAAGAATTAAATATTCAGATAAGGATCAGTTGAGGAATTAAATTGAAAGAAAACCAAAAAATTCCCAAAAAAATTATTACGGTCATAAGCTTAAAGGGTAACTTGAAAGCAAAACTAATGATATTAGAAGTTTTAGAGAACCATCAAATCCAGTTTTTACTCGAAAAAGTAGACAAATATTATTAGTTTTTTTTTCCGCTCATGACGAAGTCATTGCTCCCATAAAGCCACCTAGAAGTTTTAGAGACGCGGATATTTAAATTAAAAATAACTAATAAAATTTACTATCCACTTAGTAATGTATATTTTTTAAAAAATGATACAAATCAATTAAATACACAATTTAATATTTATATTATTAAAATAAAAATATTATGTTTATAGCTATAATTAGATACACTTTTAGTTTTTTTTTAATATATATTTTTGTTGAAATTTTAATAAAGATAATATTACTTTTTTTGTTTATTTTACTTTGATTAAAAAATAAACATATATTTTATGTGTTTTTACGTGTTTGGTCTACTATATTTTGTCATGTTTAATTGTAATAATATTATATTCTTGTTAGCAAGTTTTTAAATCTAACTTTTCAGGATGATTAAACATTAAATTGTAGGCACGATATTTTAAATTTTAAATTTTGTCTTTCTATTTTTTTAGAACTCATATATCGACTACATGATATTTTCTGAAAATCATATAATAGGAGAAGTGAAAACGCGTACGTGTCAACACCAAAAAATAGAATTTATGAAATATTAAAATTAAAATTAATTTAAAATCTAAAATTTAAAATTAAAATTGCAAACACTAAAGAAATAACGGAAAAATAATTTCCTTAATATTTTTACGATTTTTTAAAATTCAGATTTTAATGGTAGTTAACTACATTATACTCTTCCTAAAAATAAAATGCTCCTAAATCATAGACACAGGAAAAGAATAACTGAATTATCTATCTCTATTCAAATTCAATTAAAGTGGTAAGATGACACTTTACATAATTTATCAATTTGGAGATGATGACAACTTCCCCATTTTTACATAATTTATCGGGGCTTTAAAATCCAAATTCCAAACCTATCTTTTAAAAATATAAAATAAACGTGAAAGTACAAACAATAATAACAACAAGAACAACAAGAACAACAACAAATAGATATTCAGTGATCTTTGGATATTTATTTCATCAGCTTCTTATTACTTTTTAATAACATGTGCCTCAAGATGTTTGCATTAATTTGCCAAGAATAAGATGGATTCATCATAAACTTTGTAGAAATCTAGTCTTTCCCATTATGGTAATTTTTTTACAAGACTTTTGCTAATGAATATGACATAAATCTACTAGCAGCAAAATGCAAGGTATATTCTCTTATATTTTCTATATATATTTTCGCTAAAAATTCTGTAACCCAAGAATTGATGTCATAAGTACAAGAGCTTCTAAATATGGTGCAAGTCTGAAACTAAAGTGACAAGTCTAGCATAAGAAATATCCTATCTGAATACAAAAGCAACCGAATAAACGATAAGATAGAGGGAGGTGTGGGCTACGGAACAGCCAAGCAACTCACCACGACTTCAAGATACTCCAAGCTTGAACTCAAAAAGCTCCACGAGATGTGCTCGTATTCGGAATCGAATATGCACCACAAAGAGTGCAACAAGTGTAGTATGAGTACGAAACCACGTGTACTCAGTATATCTCATAGACCGACAACGAAAAAGTAGTGACATGAATTTATATAAGAAAATCAGTCCTTTACTTATACAAGTCTATATCATACTTACCAGTCAAGTTTCATCAAATAAGGGTAATCAAACATCACGTAATGTACAACCACCCATAAAACATGTAATCAACAAGAATAAAAAGATGTAATGAGATGCAATGCAATGTGACACCATGAAATGATATGCCTCATATGTCAAGTACCCTCTCAACCGTATATACATGATACTCCTCGGAAATACATCGAGAGTTCATGACCCATGGGGGACTCGTGAGGTCCATATAATGACAAGGACGATCTCCACGTATTTGTACGGATGATCTCAACGCACTATCATAAAATCAAATAATATTCGCACGAACGATCTCCACGTGCCCAATTTATACTCAGTCTCATGTCAATGCATGTGCACAATATGATTTCAATAAAAGGGGATGATGATGCATCTCAATCAAATTTCAATATGATATGTAATCACCTCAGCTATCACAAATATACTGGTTCAATAAAGAACACAATCGTATAATAAATCAAGTCAATAACACACCAACTAATGGCAATATGCTTTGGCATTCTCGGATTACAATTCACATTCTATAGTAATAAACTTTTCCTTTCTAACACTGGTACTAGTACCAATGCCCGTCACACCATTAGTACGAGACCCCCATCTTTTGCCCTTCCTCATGGTCTATTTTATTTTTAATCTTTAATTAGATAAACGTCCTTCAATGAAGTCCGAAAATCTTAACATACCTTGAATGCCGAACACGTATCACGACTCCTCAAGATTTTACCTTCCCTTTTCGTAAAGCTTCAGAATGTTTTCAATCTATCAAATATGTTATATTCGTAAGCAAATGAATCCATAGACACCCATGTTACTATATGTCTAGCCTACACCCAAAACTCATCCCAATCTATGACTATAATTTATAACTCTTGGTGTCAACTAATATGCCCAGTCTCATATTCCTAAATATTTAAGCCTAGGATTAAGTTTCAATCTCTCCAAGTATCTTAAATTCAAAATATACACCTAATAATTAATTAACCTATCTCAATATATCAAAAACTAAATTTATAATGTGATAATAGTAAGAAAAATAAGCAAATTTTGAACTATTTACGAAAAATCAAACTTGCAAAACCTCAAAATACCTAGGCGCCCTATATCCCTACATATACATTCTAATATCTAAATATTATCACCTATAGAAATCATTTAGAAATCATGGGTAATAATGTAAAATCTAAACTTTGTCAATAATAAGTAACTAACCAAAAAAAAAACCACTCACCAACCTGTAACGAAATCCTTCATCAATAAAAATAAAATTTCAATTTTTTCCTCATACCCCTACACATAGCAACTGTCGGTTGTCATCTATCTATCAATTTACGTTTTACACCTAACTTAGCACTTTCGATGAGGTTTTTACCTGAAGACTTGCGGCTGCTCTTGTTTCGTACAGGTATGTGTTTTCTTCTCCCCTAATTTATTTCCTCTAAAATAATTATGAACCAAATTTGCTGAATTCCACTAATTTAATTTAATTATATGGGTCAAGTGGTAAAACATATATTAAATAAATTATAGACTTGACCCATTAACTATCATTTATATTAATTATGTAATAAATATTCCTTAACTAAATAATTGTAGTTACCGAATAGTTCAAAATTTTTATTTAAATTTTATGGGAAGAGTCAAATAGTCCTAGTGTTCAAAACGACCTAACGGATCGTTACATCATCTACCACTTAAACAAACGTTCGTCCTCGAACGGTAAAAGAATAGAAGGTACCTGAACGCTCAAAAAGTTGAGGCTATCTACTCCTCATGTCTAACTCGGTCTCCCATGTATCCTCTTCCAACGGACGATGCTTCCATTGACCCTTTACTGAAGCAATCTCATTCGACCTCAACTTCCGAATTTGCCTATCCAAAATGGTTACCGGCTCCTCCTCAAAAGTCAAATTCTGAACAAGTAACACTGAATCCCATTGAATCACATGAGCACCATCCTGATGATACTTCTTCAGCATCACAATATGAAATACAAGGTGAACACCCGACAAACCAGATGGCAAAGCCAACTCATACACCACCTCACCAATACGCTCAACAATCTCGAAAGGACCAATATACCTTAGGCTCAACTTTCTGTTCTTTCCAAATCTCATTACACCCTTCATGGGAAAAACCTTCAATAGAACCTGCTCTCTGATGTTTGCGTAATCAAGGACACAACTTTCGATGCAAGTGTCTACGATCGTGCAATAGTATAATAACCCAATCAATGGTTGGGATCGTTCCCAAGAGAGCGATTTTGAGAATTAATAGAAAAATAAAATTTAGTTCTAACTAGTCGTAGCTAAAAACATTAACGATTAAAAATATTATAAATTAAAGAGGGACACAAAAGTCTCAATTAACAATGGAGTTTTGTCACTAGTAAATAAAAACAACAAAATAAACAATTTCTAAGTAATGAGAGGGGATTCTTGGGATGTGATAGGAATACGGGATAGACTAAATCATTGGGTACATGCTTTTGATAGTAAATTCATTGAGTATTTGTGACAAGGCTAGCCTTTAAAGGTGATAAGCTCTCTCTCTCGAGCAACTTACCCCGTTTCAAGCGGGTTCCTCTCGGACACCCACTTGCTGCATGAAGAAAAACCTTGTTAGTTCGAAGCTGATATGAGATGTTAGTTCGAAGTTGTTATGAAGTTTTGATGATTTAACAAACTTATTGATCTAACAAGGAACCAGATCCTTGTTATTGGGACTGCTGACAGGGAAATGAATGAATAAACTTAGTGTGAGGAATATTTGTGTGTAATCATCAAAAAGGGGGAAAATGTTATATTCTAGGTGTTTTGATAATCCTCACAAATGCAGGGACCTGGTCCCTGGCAGAGTGCTCTCGTCCAGATACAAATGGAGTACAACTGTAAAGCTTTCGTGTCAGAGGTTGGTGAAGCGTCAGCGTACTACACCAATCAGAATGGACGCAGTTGTTTGTCCAACGGTCAATAACTCTTTATGGTTGACTTAGTCAACATGACAAACAACAAATAAATTCATTCATTCAAAGAAGGAAGTCAGTCAGCAAGCCTTTTCAAGAACCCACAAAGAAAAGTTTGCAAGGGACCTGGTCCCTGCAAGATTGCGACATGAAAAGGTGACAAGACATCTGTCAGAAAAGCTGCCACCTCTGATGTGGTAGGTGCACAACTTTTCTACACAGCAGGCCTTCAGCCAATAGGATTATTTCAACGAGTTTGTGTTGATTTATATTATCTCTTTCCAAAATACACAAACTCAAGATTTGGCAAACTAAATTTGAATTTTCTCTCAAAATTCATAAGCTTGAAAAGAAGGCCATCTTCAAGGAAGAACATTGCTCAACTCAACAAAGGGACCTGATAGAGTGAAGAAGAGTCTTTGTTGTACTTAGAGCTTTGTGTCTCATGTGCTTACATTGTAAATTTGATCCTAATCTATAAATGATTCAGATCTTTTTTCGGTTTCTAAAAGTCTAAGTCATCTAGAGTTAGGTGAGTTAGTGGGCAACATTGTTGTTGCTTAGTCAAAATCTAAATCGTCCATAGGGTGGTGATTTAGTGGGCGGTGTGGTATCCGCTTAGAAAAATCTATATTAATCGGTGAGGGTTAGTATAATGTGCAGTGTTGTATCTGCTCTGGCTCAGCTAAGTGATAAGAGATATTGCTTAGTGTGGAGATTAGCAGGCTAATCTCATTTTGTAAACTGGCTTTTACTTTTGCTTGAAGAAGATTAGTGGAAGCAGTTTGAAAAGTCCTGTTGAGACAGGTCGTGGTTTTACTCCCTTGAGCAAGAAGGTTTCCATGTAAAGTTGTTTGTTCAATCTTTACTTTCAGCACTTATTTTACTGTTTGTTATTGTAACTGTGCTGAGGACCTGGTCCCATAGAAAGAAGTGGACGTATATTGTTAGTTACTGTTCTTGCTGAGTCAAAAGACCTGGTCCTTGACTGATAAGTGGACGCATACATTCCAACAAGCCTCTACCTTAACCCATTCACTCTCTCGAGCTGAGTGTGTGGACATGGGACTAGGGTTCACTCTCTCGAGCTGAACCTCATGTCGACCCACTCGCACTGGCCATCAATTTAGTGGTCTTAGTTTTACGACCTCTCTCTCGAGCAAGCCGAAAACACATATATGAGATTATATTTGCAACTACAATCTCATTAGGTTCATCCACAAACACTAAACGAAATCACATTTAAACTACAAATAGATTATCAGCAAGCAAGACCCAACAACTAATCTAACCCATATCCACAAAATCACACCCCGAGAATTGGAGCTTTTAGCCACACATCAAGAGATAGAAATTTATACCTAAATGAGCTTGCATTCAAATGGGTATGAAGATTTAAGTCTTGTTACATGCCAAGAATGAAGAATCCAAGAGACCCAAGTCCAAATCCTTGGAGATGAAACCCTCTTCTTCTTCAAGTTTTCAAAACCCTCTCAAACTCAGAGCAAAAGTAAAAAGTACTATTCTATATGAAAATTATATTAATTGTTCCACACTAAAAATCTGATACTAAGCTACAACTCTCATAGAGTATTTATAGTTTTCAAAAATTTGTGCTGCAGCGGATCATTCTGCGACATTAGTCGGAATCGCTGATCAACTTGGCGATTTTCCCTTTGGTGTAGTTCATCGCCGTCTTGCACCATCCTTCAACATCGTCGTGCTCTGGGTCATTGGGCGACATGGTACTACTTTGCGGAATTTCTCAGTGATACGCCGACTGCTCCTTTTTTCCGTCGACTTGATCATTTCCTTCAGGGCTCAGCACACTAGAACAAAAGGCGAAGTAAGACCCTTTGGCTACTCGCCAAGTGGATTCGGTGATCCTCATACCTTCATTTCTTCGTTCTTTTCAGCCTTTTCTTTCCTTTTTGTGACCTAGTGTCCATTCTTTCCTTCAAACTTCAAATACCTGAAACTTAATATTTTCATCATATATTGAGATAAAATAAGCATTTGAGGACACAATTTCTATTAAAATATTACCCTAAATGAGTCCAATTTGTGGACTCATCAACACCCCTAACTTAAACTTTTGCTTGTCCTCAAGCAAACTCAAGTTCAGTCGTTCAAAAAGGGTGTTTTGAACAGTGCTACACAAGACTCAATCATGAATGCACACAACAAGACTCAATTATTTATGCACAGATCAAATGTGCACTCAAAGATTCTAGTTGTGACTCACCAATATCAAAGAGCCTCATTCTCACAATACTTGCTTCAAATGCAAGTTCAAGCTCAACCAAAGTGTTCAAATGCCCTCACAGAAAAAATGATTTCATAATCACACAATGGTTCACAGTTTAAAGCTTCGGAATCAGATGCAACGCTCACTCTCACAAGGAAGAACACAATGCATGCTTTCACCCATAGGTTTGCCTGTATTTTTCAATCAACATTTGTTTCTGCTCACTCAAGATCAAAAAGGTCTTTTCAAGGTTTGTTATGGGGTTGAGTGCAAATGTATGGTCATTTAAGCTTAGTGACTTTCATCCTCATGAAATGTGGGGCTCACAACACTTCCTTTCCTTTTCCTTCATCATTCTCTTTAGTGCTCATAAGTCATCTTATTATTCACTTTTCATGGATTGTTTGGGAATCCCATTTCTTTTGTACTTTATTCCACAACTTTCTATTTCATTCTTTTATATATATATATATATATATATATATATATATATGGAGGGGTTCCATTTTTCTTCAAAACCATGGGTAAGGGGAGACTTTCCTTGCACTTCTTGACTCCCCCTTTTCTTTTCACCACACCCCAACTTAGGATTTTGGCCTAAGTTGGCTATTCAACTAACCACAACTTCATCAGGATTATGGGTGATGGATAAAGAAAGTTCTAGTTTTCATCAAGTTTCTTCCAAAGAAAGGTAAGGCTCAAAGGGTGTTCAAAAGTGGTTCACACACTCACAAGGTAGGTCACAAAAGATGTGTATGTCAAATTGGTTCACACTCTTAGAAGTTGCCTAAAATCATATAAAGAGATAGCATCACTTAGTTGACCGGACCAACGGGGCATATTCTAGGATCTATCATGCATTGTTCAAAGTAATCTCATCACACTAGGCATTGACACTATAGTCAAACAAGACTCCACACTTTCACTAGTGTGCAATGATCATCACAAGAGACTCAATTTGATAACAGGCTAGTCACAACGAGATGCAAAGAGTTCACATATTGTCTATGCAACTTCATTTGACCTCATCGTAGCTGCGCATTCATGTTTGTTCGATTAAGAGCACTATTTAAGTCATCGATATTGATCAGAACCGAGACTTAAATTTTGCAAAAGAACAGCCACATTCAACACAAGAGAGGTGGCAATTTTTTTTTGGACGGATCAAAATCAAAGTCATTTTGCAATTGAAAACAAAAGGAGCCATAAGCTCAAACATCCATAGAAAAGCAGTATTAACACAATTTTTAAACAAAGCAGCCCAAATATATACACAACAATACAAGTCACAAATAGCACACAAAAGGTGATCCTCACCCCACCACAAATAAAAAGTGTTTGTCCGCAAATGCAAATAAAAATACCCAAAAATAAAAATAAGACAAATAGGGAGGTAAAGAAGTGATCCTGGCTATGCGGTTGCTTCATTTGTCAGGGCGTCATGGTTCTTCCTGCAACTTTGGATGTAGTTATATCTGCTCCTTCGGGTTGTAGACCTTCCACAATTATAGCATTAAAAAAAGGCACGGTGGGGACGTTAAGCTAGCCGTTGAGTGGTTCATCGAGTTCTACACATCATCGCTAAGCAACCCAACACGCCTATTTTCAACCCACTTTCTCGAATGCTTCACAGCCACCCTGCTTCAACTTTACTCAAACGTTGTCCAATTCCTACGCACCCGGCGATATCAGTCGTGGTCGTTGAGTCATTCGGTGTGTCGCCGAGCAATCACTTGTTTCGCCGAGTTTTACAGAACTTTCCAGTAAGCTTGGGAGCTTAAATGGCGGTCTCCATCGAGATCGCCACCAGAGTTGGCGATTCGCCAATAATTTCACATCCTCGCTGAGTTTAATAGGCTCCAATTTTGGAGATTTTTGGAGTCAAATGAAGGATAAGGTCGTGTTCGCCGACCTCTTCGGCGACTCGCCAATTGGGTCTATTTCTTGTTACCCTGCACTTTTTGAGCACTTTTCACACTTCAACCTATACCAACAACACACCATTATTTTACCAATACGTAAATATAAAAATAATAAGGGGTTTTGGGTTGCCTCCAAAACATCGCCTTAGTTAACATCGCAGCACGACGCACGTCAACAACTATTCTTCATCCTCGGAGTCAGCCATGGTGTAGTTAGGGGAGTCCTCTGCGAACGGTGGATAGCGACTTGTCATCAAGTGGGTGATTTGAGCATCCTGCAGGTGAATAGTCATGGAGTTTGAGGTAGACGTTTCATTCAACATTTCGATGTTGTCCTTCATCTCATTCAACTTCTTGTCTTGTTCTTAAAGTTGTTGTTGAATATATGAAAGGGCTTCATCATTCTGCACACCCCCATGATTCTTCCCGTGTTTACATTCGTGAAGGAGGAAGTGTTTTTCCTTTTCCATGGCTTGTACTTCCAACTCCATGACTCGTTTGGATAGAACATCCATCCGAGTAACTAGTGCATCCCACTCTTGCTTCCTTTTGGCTTCATTGTTGGTTTCTACCATACCATCAAGGATTTTTGCGATGACTTCGTAGGGCTGGTGTAGCATACCCTCTGCGCAAAGTTGATCGGCTATACTTCTATTTTTGGGTACAAGACCCCTATAGAAGCATTCCAGTAGTGCCTTGTCGGTCATCCCATGAGATGGGCATGGTTGTAGCACTGCTTGGAACTTCAGCCACATTTCCTGAATTGTCTCATCCCCTGTTTGTTTGAATGTCAGGAGGTTGTCCCTGAGGTTTAGTAGTTTCAGGACGGGGTGATCGGTGTGGTACCCATAATGATCATCCATTCTTGTTTCCCTGCTTTGATATTCCAAGCATGCAAAACAAAACTACATTTTAGATTAGTAAAGCTAAAACTAAGAAGAAGAATTTTTTTTACTTAACTAAGAATTCCCAAATAACACCACTCCCCGGCAGCGGCGCCATTTTGATATTTGCATATTCAAGGACACAACTTCCAATGCAAGTATCCACGATCGTGCAATAGTATAATAACCCAACCAATGGTTGGGATCGTTCCCAAGAGAGCGGTTTTGAGAATTAATAGAAAAATAAAATTTAGTTCTAACTAGTCGTAGCTAAAACATTAACGATTAAAAATATTGTATATTAAAGGGGGACACAAAAGTGTCAATTAGCAATGGGGTTTTGTCACTAGTAAGTAAAAACAACAAAATAGACAAAGATTTCTAAGTAATGAGAGGGGATTCTTGGGATGTGATAGGAAAACGGGATAGACTAAATCATTGGGTACATGCTTTTGATAGTAAATTCATTGAGTATTTGTGACTAGGCTAGACTTTAAAGGGGATAAGCTCTCTCTCGAGCAACTTACCCCGTTACAAGCAGGTTCCTCTCGGACACCCACTTGCCGCATGAAGAACAACCTCCGCCTTAACCCACTCACTCTCTCGAGCTGAGTGTGTGGACATGGGATTAGGGTTCACTCTCTCGAGCTGAACCTCATGTCGACCCACTCGCACTGGCCATCAATTTAGTGGTCTTAGTTTTACGACCTCTCTCTCGAGCAAGCCGAAAACACATATATGAGATTATATTTGCAACTACAATATCATTAAGTTCATCCACAACCACTAAACGAAATCACATTTTAACTACAAATAGACTATCAGCAAGCAAGACCCAACAACTAATCTAACCCATATCCATAAAATCACACCCCAAGAATTAGGGGTTTTAGCCACACATCAAGAGATAGAAATTTATACCTAAATGAGATTGCATTCAAATGGGTATGAAGATTTAAGTCTTGTTGCAGAATGAAGAATCCAAGAGACCCAAGTCCAAATCCTTGGAGATGAAACCCTCTTCTTCTTCAAGTTTTCAAAACCCTCTCAAACTCAGAGCAAAAGTAAAAAGTACTATTCTATATGAAAATTATATTAATTGTTCCACACTAAAAATCTGATACTAAGCTACAACTCTCATAGAGTATTTATAGTTTTCAAAAATCTGTGTTGCAGCGGATCATTCGGCGACATTAGTTGGAATCACCGATCAACTCGGCGATTCACCCTTTGATGTAGTTCATCACCGTCTTGCACCATCCTTCAGCATCGTCGTGCTCTGGGTCATTGGGCGACATGATACTGCTTCTCGGAACTTCTCGGTGATACGCCGACTGCTCCCCTTTTCCGTTGACTTGATCTTTTCTTTTAGGGCTCAGCACACTAGAACAAAAGACAAAGTAAGACCCTTCGGCGACTCGCCAAGTGGACTCGGCGATCCTCAGACCTTCAGTTCTTCATTCTTTTCATCCTTTTCGTTCCTTTTTGCGATGTAGTGTCCATGCTTTTCTTCAAACTTCAAATACCTGAAACTTAAATGTTTTTATCAGATATTGAGATAAAATAAGCATTTGAGGACATAATTTCTATAAAAATATAGCCCTAAATGAGTCCAATTTTTGGACTCATCACTCTCCAACCATGAACTCCAAAGCACGAACCTTCCGATCTGCATAACTCTTTTGCCTACTCTGAGCCATGAGAACTCTATCTTGGATCAACTTAACCATGTCCAAGGACTCCCTTAGCAAATCTGTACCCCACGGTCTATCCTCAAATGCATCAAACCAACCAATTGGAGATCGACATCTCCTACCATACAAAGCCTCAAATGATGCCATCTCAATGCTCGAATGGTAACTATTATTGTAAGCAAACTCCGCTAATGGAAACAACTTATCCCAATGACCACCAAAGTTGATCACACTCGGCCGCAACATGTCCTCAAGAACCTGAATAGTCCGTTCAGACTCACTACTAAAAAATTGTTAAAAAACGATGGAAGTAAAAGCGACGGACGGCGTCGCTCCAAAAAGCGACGCCATTAGCCACACTGTCCGTCGCTTTTTAATTAATTTTTTTTAAAAAAAGCGACGGACGGCATCTCT